>OW818031.2:50555568-50767083 GCA_942486065.2 Calliphora vomitoria | reverse complement strand
ATACAGAAACCTAGCCAGTAGCTGGATGTATTTCTATACAGAAGTCTAGCCAGTCGCTGGCTGTATTTCTATACAGAAATCTAGCCAGTAACTGGCTGTATTTCTATACAGAAATCTAGCCAGTAACTGGCTGTATTTCTATACAGAAATCTAGCCAGTAGCTGGCTGTAATTCTATACAGAAATCTAGCCAGTAGCTGGATGTATTTCTATACAGAAATCTAGCCAATAGCTGGCTGTATTTCTATACAGAAATCTAGCCAGTAGCTGGATGTATTTCTATACAGAAATCTAGCCAGTAGCTGGCTGTATTTCTATACAGAAACCTAGCCAGTAGCTGGATGTATTTCTATACAGAAATCTAGCCAGTCGCTGGCTGTATTTCTATACAGAAATCTAGCCAGTAACTGGCTGTATTTCTATACAGAAATCTAGCCAGTAATTGGTTGTATTTCTATACAGAAATCTAGCCAGTAGCTGGCTGTATTTCTATACAGAAATCTAGCCAGTAGCTGGTTGTATTTCTATACAGAAATCTAGCCAGTAGCTGGCCGTATTTCTATACAGAAACCTAGCCAGTAGCTGGCCGTATTTCTATACAGAAACCTAGCCAGTAGCTGGCCGTATTTCTATACAGAAATCTAGCCAGTAGCTGGCTGTAATTCTATACAGAAATCTAGCAAGTAGCTGGATGTATTTCTATACAGAAATACAGCCAGTAGCTGGATGTATTTCTATACAGAAATCAAGCCAATAGCTGGCTGGATTTCTATACAGAAATCTAGCCAGTAGCTGGCTGTAATTCTATACAGAAATCTAGCCAGTAGCTGGATGTATTTCTATACAGAAATCAAGCCAATAGCTGGCTGGATTTCTATACAGAAATCTAGCCAGTAGCTGGATGTATTTCTATACAGAAATCTAGCCAGTAGCTGGCTGTATTTCTATACAGAAATCTAGCCAGTAGCTGGCTGTATTTCTATACAGAAATCTAGCCAGTAGCTGGCTGTATTTCTATACAGAAATCTAGCCAGTAGCTGGCTGTATTTCTATACAGAAATCTAGCCAGTAGCTGGCTGTATTTCTATACAGAAATCTAGCCAGTAGCTGGCTGTATTTCTATACAGAAATCTAGCCAGTAACTGGCTGTATTTCTATACAGAAATATAGCCAGTAGCTGGCTGTATTTCTATACAGAAATCTAGCCAGTAGCTGGCTGTATTTCTATACAGAAATCTAGCCAGTAGCTGGCTGTATTTCTATACAGAAATCTAGCCAGTAGCTGGCTGTATTTCCATGCAGAAATCTAGCCAGTAGCTGGCCGTATTTCTATACAGAAACCTAGCCAGTAGCTGGCCGTATTTCTATACAGAAACCTAGCCAGTAGCTGGCCGTATTTCTATACAGAAATCTAGCCAGTAGCTGGCTGTATTTCTATACAGAAATCTAGCCAGCTGGCTGTATTTCTATACAGAAATCTAGCCAGTAGCTGGCTGTATTTCTATACAGAAATCTAGCCAGTAGCTGGTTGTACTTCTATACAGAAATCTAGCCAGTAGCTGGCCGTATTTCTATACAGAAACCTAGCCAGTAGCTGGCCGTATTTCTATACAGAAACCTAGCCAGTAGCTGGCCGTATTTCTATACAGAAACCTAGCCAGTAGCTGGCCGTATTTCTATACAGAAATCTAGCCAGTAGCTGGCTGTAATTCTATACAGAAATCAAGCAAGTAGCTGGATGTATTTCTATACAGAAATCTAGCCAATAGCTGGCTGTATTTCTATACAGAAATCTAGCCAGTAACTGGCAGGATTTCTATACAGAAATCTAGCCAGTAACTGGCTGTATTTCTATACAGAAATCTAGCCAGTAACTGGCTGTATTTCTATACAGAAATCTAGCCAGTAACTGGCTGTATTTCTATACAGAAATCTAGCCAGTAACTGGCTGTATTTCTATACAGAAATCTAGCCAGTAACTGGCTGTATTTCTATACAGAATTCTAGCCAGTAACTGGCTGTATTTCTTTACAGAAATCTAGCCAGTAACTGGCTGTATTTCTTTACAGAAATCTAGCCAGTAACTGGCTGTATTTCTATACAGAAATCTAGCCAGTAACTGGCTGTATTTCTATACAGAAATCTAGCCAGTAACTTGCTGTATTTCTATACAGAAATCTAGCCAGTAACTGGCTGTATTTCTATACAGAAATCTAGCCAGTAATTGGTTGTATTTCTATACAGAAATCTAGCCAGTAGCTGGCTGTATTTCTATACAGAAATCTAGCCAGTAGCTGGCTGTATTTCTATACAGAAATCTAGCCAGTAGCTGGCTGTATTTCTATACAGAAATCTAGCCAGTAGCTGGCTGTATTTCTATACAGAAATCTAGCCAGTAGCTGGCTGTATTTCTATACAGAAATCTAGCCAGTAGCTGGCTGTATTTCTATGCAGAAATCTAGCCAGTAGCTGGCTGTATTTCTATACAGAAATCTAGCCAGTAGCTGGCTGTATTTCTATACAGAAAACTAGCCAGTAGCTGGCTGTTTTTCTATACAGAAATCTAGCCAGTAACTGGCTGTATTTCTATACAGAAATATAGCCAGTAACTGGCTGTATTTCTATACAGAAATCTAGCCAGTAACTGGCTGTATTTCTATACAGAAATCTAGCCAGTGGCTGACTGTATTTCTATACAGATATCTAGCCAGTAGCTGGCTGAATTTCTATACAGAAATCTAGCCAGTAGCTGGCCTTATTTCTATACAGAAATCTAGCCAGTAGCTGGCCTTATTTCTATACAGAAATCTAGCCAGTAGCTGGCCGTATTTCTATACAGAAATCTAGCCAGTAGCTGGCCGTATTTCTATACAGAAATCTAGCCAGTAGCTGGCTGTATTTCTATACAGAAATCTAGCCAGTAGCTGGCTGTATTTCTATACAGAAATCTAGCCAGTAGCTGGCTGTATTTCTATACAGAAATCTAGCCAGTAGCTGGCTGTATTTCTATACAGAAATCTAGCCAGTAGCTGGCTGTATATCTATACAGAAATCTAGCCAGTAGCTGGCTGTATTTCTATACAGAAATCTAGCCAGTAGCTGGCTGTATTTCTATACAGAAATCTAGCCAGTAGCTGGCTGTATTTCTATACAGAAATCTAGCCAGTAGCTGGCTGTATTTCTATACAGAAATCTAGCCAGTAGCTGGCTGTATTTCTATACAGAAATCTAGCCAGTAGCTGGCTGTAATTCTATACAGAAATCTAGCCAGTGGCGTGATGTATTTCTATACAGAAATCTAGCCAATAGCTGGCTGTATTTCTATACAGAAACCTAGCCAGTAGCTGGATGTATTTCTATACAGAAATCTAGCCAGTCGCTGGCTGTATTTCTATACAGAAATCTAGCCAGTAACTGGCTGTATTTCTATACAGAAATCTAGCCAGTAACTGGCTGTATTTCTATACAGAAATCTAGCCAGTAACTGGCTGTATTTCTATACAGAAATCTAGCCAGTAACTGGCTGTATTTCTATACAGAAATCTAGCCAGTAATTGGTTGTATTTCTATACAGAAATCTAGCCAGTAGCTGGCTGTATTTCTATACAGAAATCTAGCCAGTAGCTGGCTGTATTTCTATACAGAAATCTAGCCAGTAGCTGGCTGTATTTCTATACAGAAATCTAGCCAGTAGCTGGCTGTATTTCTATACAGAAATCTAGCCAGTAGCTGGCTGTATTTCTATACAGAAATCTAGCCAGTAGCTGGCTGTATTTCTATGCAGAAATCTAGCCAGTAGCTGGCTGTATTTCTATACAGAAATCTAGCCAGTAGCTGGCTGTATTTCTATACAGAAAACTAGCCAGTAGCTGGCTGTATTTCTATACAGAAATCTAGCCAGTAACTGGCTGTATTTCTATACAGAAATATAGCCAGTAACTGCCTGTATTTCTATACAGAAATCTAGCCAGTAGCTGGCTGTATTTCTATACAGAAATCTAGCCAGTAGCTGGCTGTATTTCTATACAGAAATCTAGCCAGTAGCTGGCTGTAATTCTATACAGAAATCTAGCCAGTGGCGTGATGTATTTCTATACAGAAATCTAGCCAATAGCTGGCTGTATTTCTATACAGAAACCTAGCCAGTAGCTGGATGTATTTCTATACAGAAGTCTAGCCAGTCGCTGGCTGTATTTCTATACAGAAATCTAGCCAGTAACTGGCTGTATTTCTATACAGAAATCTAGCCAGTAACTGGCTGTATTTCTATACAGAAATCTAGCCAGTAGCTGGCTGTAATTCTATACAGAAATCTAGCCAGTAGCTGGATGTATTTCTATACAGAAATCTAGCCAATAGCTGGCTGTATTTCTATACAGAAATCTAGCCAGTAGCTGGATGTATTTCTATACAGAAATCTAGCCAGTAGCTGGCTGTATTTCTATACAGAAACCTAGCCAGTAGCTGGATGTATTTCTATACAGAAATCTAGCCAGTCGCTGGCTGTATTTCTATACAGAAATCTAGCCAGTAACTGGCTGTATTTCTATACAGAAATCTAGCCAGTAATTGGTTGTATTTCTATACAGAAATCTAGCCAGTAGCTGGCTGTATTTCTATACAGAAATCTAGCCAGTAGCTGGTTGTATTTCTATACAGAAATCTAGCCAGTAGCTGGCCGTATTTCTATACAGAAACCTAGCCAGTAGCTGGCCGTATTTCTATACAGAAACCTAGCCAGTAGCTGGCCGTATTTCTATACAGAAATCTAGCCAGTAGCTGGCTGTAATTCTATACAGAAATCTAGCAAGTAGCTGGATGTATTTCTATACAGAAATACAGCCAGTAACTGGCTGTATTTCTATACAGAAATCTAGCCAGTAACTGGCTGTATTTCTATACAGAAATCTAGCCAGTAACTGGCTGTATTTCTATACAGAAATCTAGCCAGTAACTGGCTGTATTTCTATACAGAAATCTAGCCAGTAACTGGCTGTATTTCTATACAGAAATCTAGCCAGTAACTGGCTGTATTTCTATACAGAAATCTAGCCAGTAACTGGCTGTATTTCTATACAGAAATCTAGCCAGTAACTGGCTGTATTTCTATACAGAAATCTAGCCAGTAACTGGCTGTATTTCTATACAGAAATCTAGCCAGTAACTGGCTGTATTTCTATACAGAAATCTAGCCAGTAACTGGCTGTATTTCTATACAGAAATCTAGCCAGTAACTGGCTGTATTTCTATACAGAAATCTAGCCAGTAGCTGGCTGTATTTCTATACAGAAATCTAGCCAGTAGCTGGCTGTATTTCTATACAGAAATCTAGCCAGTAGCTGGCTGTATTTCTATACAGAAATCTAGCCAGTAGCTGGCTGTATTTCTATACAGAAATCTAGCCAGTAGCTGGCTGTATTTCTATACAGAAATCTAGCCAGTAGCTGGCTGTATTTCTATGCAGAAATCTAGCCAGTAGCTGGCCGTATTTCTATGCAGAAATCTAGCCAGTAGCTGGCCGTATTTCTATACAGAAACCTAGCCAGTAGCTGGCCGTATTTCTATACAGAAATCTAGCCAGTAGCTGGCTGTATTTCTATACAGAAATCTAGCCAGCTGGCTGTATTTCTATACAGAAATCTAGCCAGCTGGCTGTATTTCTATACAGAAATCTAGCCAGTAGCTGGCTGTATTTCTATACAGAAATCTAGCCAGTAGCTGGTTGTATTTCTATACAGAAATCTAGCCAGTAGCTGGCCGTATTTCTATACAGAAACCTAGCCAGTAGCTGGCCGTATTTCTATACAGAAACCTAGCCAGTAGCTGGCCGTATTTCTATACAGAAACCTAGCCAGTAGCTGGCCGTATTTCTATACAGAAATCTAGCCAGTAGCTGGCTGTAATTCTATACAGAAATCTAGCAAGTAGCTGGATGTATTTCTATACAGAAATCTAGCCAATAGCTGGCTGTATTTCTATACAGAAATCTAGCCAGTAACTGGCTGTATTTCTATACAGAAATCTAGCCAGTAACTGGCTGTATTTCTATACAGAAATCTAGCCAGTAACTGGCTGTAATTCTATACAGAAATCTAGCCAGTAACTGGCTGTATTTCTATACAGAAATTTAGCCAGTAACTGGCTGTATTTCTGTACAGAAATCTAGCCAGTAGCTGGCTGTATTTCTATACAGAAATCTAGCCAGTAGCTGGCCGTATTTCTATACAGAAACCTAGCCAGTAGCTGGCCGTATTTCTATACAGAAACCTAGCCAGTAGCTGGCTGTATTTCTATACAGAAATCTACCCAGTAGCTGGCTGTATTTCTATACAGAAATCTAGCCAGTAGCTGGCTGTATTTCTATACAGAAATCTAGCCAGTAGCTGGCTGTATTTCTATACAGAAATCTAGCCAGTAACTGGCTGTATTTCTATACAGAAATCTAGCCAGTATCTGGCTGTATTTCTATACAGAAATCTAGCCAGTAGCTGGCTGTATTTCTATACAGAAATCTAGCCAGTAGCTGGCTGTATTTCTATACAGAAATCTAGCCAGTAGCTGGCTGTATTTCTATACAGAAATCTAGCCAGTAGCTGGCTGTATTTCTATACAGAAATCTAGCCAGTAGCTGGCTGTATTTCTATACAGAAATCTTTCTGTACAGAAATCTAGCCAGTAGCTGGCTGTATTTCTATACAGAAATCTAGCCAGTAGCTGGCTGTATTTCTGTACAGAAATCTAGCCAGTAGCTGGCTGTATTTCTATACAGAAATCTAGCCAGTAGCTGGCTGTATTTCTATACAGAAATCTTTCTGTACAGAAATCTAGCCAGTAGCTGGCTGTATTTCTATACAGAAATCTAGCCAGTAGCTGGCTGTATTTCTGTACAGAAATCTAGCCAGTAGCTGGCTGTATTTCTGTACAGAAATCTAGCCAGTAGCTGGCTGTATTTCTATACAGAAATCTAGCCAGTAGCTGGCTGTATTTCTATACAGAAATCTAGCCAGTAACTGGCTGTATTTCTATACAGAAATCTAGCCAGTAACTGGCTGTATTTCTATACAGAAATCTAGCCAGTAACTGGCTGTAATTCTATACAGAAATCTAGCCAGTAACTGGCTGTATTTCTATACAGAAATTTAGCCAGTAACTGGCTGTATTTCTGTACAGAAATCTAGCCAGTAGCTGGCTGTATTTCTATACAGAAATCTAGCCAGTAGCTGGCTGTATTTCTATACAGAAATCTAGCCAGTAGCTGGCTGTATTTCTATACAGAAATCTTTCTGTACAGAAATCTAGCCAGTAGCTGGCTGTATTTCTATACAGAAATCTAGCCAGTAGCTGGCTGTATTTCTATACAGAAATCTAGCCAGTAGCTGGCTGTATTTCTATACAGAAATCTAGCCAGTAGCTGGCTGTATTTCTATACAGAAATCTAGCCAGTAGCTGGCTGTATTTCTGTACAGAAATCTAGCCAGTAGCTGGCTGTATTTCTGTACAGAAATCTAGCCAGTAGCTGGCTGTATTTCTATACAGAAATCTAGCCAGTAGCTGGCTGTATTTCTATACAGAAATCTAGCCAGTAACTGGCTGTATTTCTATACAGAAATCTAGCCAGTAACTGGCTGTATTTCTATACAGAAATCTAGCCAGTAACTGGCTGTATTTCTATACAGAAATCTAGCCAGTAACTGGCTGTAATTCTATACAGAAATCTAGCCAGTAACTGGCTGTATTTCTATACAGAAATTTAGCCAGTAACTGGCTGTATTTCTGTACAGAAATCTAGCCAGTAGCTGGCTGTATTTCTATACAGAAATCTAGCCAGTAGCTGGCTGTATTTCTATACAGAAATCTAGCCAGTAGCTGGCTGTATTTCTATACAGAAATCTTTCTGTACAGAAATCTAGCCAGTAGCTGGCTGTATTTCTATACAGAAATCTAGCCAGTAGCTAGCTGTATTTCTATACAGAAATCTAGCCAGTAGCTGGCTGTATTTCTATACAGAAATCTAGCCAGTAGCTGGCTGTATTTCTATACAGAAATCTAGCCAGTAGCTGGCTGTATTTCTATACAGAAATCTAGCCAGTAGCTGGCTGTAATTCTATACTGAAATCTAGCCGGTAGCTGGATGTATTTCTATACAGAAATCTAGCCAATAGCTGGCTGTATTTCTATACAGAAACCTAGCCAGTAGCTGGATGTATTTCTATACAGAAATCTAGCCAGTCGCTGGCTGAATTTCTATACAGAAATCTAGCCAGTAGCTGGCCTTATTTCTATACAGAAATCTAGCCAGTAACTGGCCGTATTTCTATACAGAAATCTAGCCAGTAGCTGCCTGTATTTCTATACAGAAATCTAGCCAGTCGCTGGCTGTATTTCTATACAGAAATCTAGCCAGTAGCTGGCTGTATTTCAATACAGAAATCTAGCCTGTAGCTGGCTGTATTTCTATACAGAAATCTAGGCAGTAGCTGGCTGTATTTCTATACAGAAATCTAGCCAGTAGCTGGCTGTATTTCTACACAGAAATCTAGCCAGTAGCTGGCTGTATTTCTATACAGAAATCTAGCCAGTAGCTGGCTGTATTTCTATACAGAAATCTAGCCAGTAGCTGGCTGTAATTCTATACAGAAATCTAGCCAGTAGCGTGATGTACTTCTATACAGAAATCTAGCCAATAGCTGGCTGTATTTCTATACAGAAACCTAGCCAGTAGCTGGATGTATTTCTATACAGAAATCTAGCCAGTCGCTGGCTGTATTTCTATACAGAAATCTAGCCAGTAGCTGGCTGTATTTCAATACAGAAATCTAGCCTGTAGCTGGCTGTATTTCTATACAGAAATCTAGGCAGTAGCTGGCTGTATTTCTATACAGAAATCTAGCCAGTAGCTGGCTGTATTTCTACACAGAAATCTAGCCAGTAGCTGGCTGTATTTCTATACAGAAATCTAGCCAGTAGCTGGCTGTATTTCTATACAGAAATCTAGCCAGTAGCTGGATGTATTTTTATACAGAAATCTAGCCAGTAGCTGGCTGTATTTCTATATAGAAATCTAGCCATTAGCTGGCTGTATTTCTATATAGAAATCTAGCCAGTAGCTGGCTGTATTTCTATACAGAAATCTAGCCAGTAACTGGCTGTATTTCTATACAGAAATATAGCCAATAACTGGCTGTATTTCTATACAGAAATATAGCCAGTAACGGGCTGTATTTCTATACAGAAATATAGCCAGTAACTGCCTGTATTTCTATACAGAAATCTAGCCAGAAACTGGCTGTATTTCTATACAGAAATCTAGCCAGTAGCTGGCTGTATTTCTATACAGAAATCTAGCCAGTAGCTGGCTGTAATTCTATACAGAAATCTAGCCAGTAGCGTGATGTACTTCTATACAGAAATCTAGCCAATAGCTGGCTGTATTTCTATACAGAAACCTAGCCAGTAGCTGGATGTATTTCTATACAGAAATCTAGCCAGTCGCTGGCTGTATTTCTATACAGAAATCTAGCCAGTAGCTGGCTGTATTTCAATACAGAAATCTAGCCTGTAGCTGGCTGTATTTCTATACAGAAATCTAGGCAGTAGCTGGCTGTATTTCTATACAGAAATCTAGCCAGTAGCTGGCTGTATTTCTACACAGAAATCTAGCCAGTAGCTGGCTGTATTTCTATACAGAAATCTAGCCAGTAGCTGGCTGTATTTCTATACAGAAATCTAGCCAGTAGCTGGATGTATTTTTATACAGAAATCTAGCCAGTAGCTGGCTGTATTTCTATATAGAAATCTAGCCATTAGCTGGCTGTATTTCTATATAGAAATCTAGCCATTAGCTGGCTGTATTTCTATATAGAAATCTAGCCAGTAGCTGGCTGTATTTCTATACAGAAATCTAGCCAGTAACTGGCTGTATTTCTATACAGAAATATAGCCAATAACTGGCTGTATTTCTATACAGAAATATAGCCAGTAACGGGCTGTATTTCTATACAGAAATATAGCCAGTAACTGCCTGTATTTCTATACAGAAATCTAGCCAGAAACTGGTTGTATTTCTATACAGAAATCTAGCCAGTGGCTGACTGTATTTCTATACAGATATCTAGCCAGTAGCTGGCTGTATTTCTATACAGAAATCTAGCCAGTAGCTGGCCGTATTTCTATACAGAAACCTAGCCAGTAGCTGGCCGTATTTCTATACAGAAACCTAGCCAGTAGCTGGCTGTATTTCTATACAGAAATCTACCCAGTAGCTGGCTGTATTTCTATACAGAAATCTAGCCAGTAGCTGGCTGTATTTCTATACAGAAATCTAGCCAGTAACTGGCTGTATTTCTATACAGAAATCTAGCCAGTAACTGGCTGTATTTCTATACAGAAATCTAGCCAGTAACTGGCTGTAATTCTATACAGAAATCTAGCCAGTAACTGGCTGTATTTCTATACAGAAATTTAGCCAGTAACTGGCTGTATTTCTGTACAGAAATCTAGCCAGTAGCTGGCTGTATTTCTATACAGAAATCTAGCCAGTAGCTGGCTGTATTTCTATACAGAAATCTAGCCAGTAGCTGGCTGTATTTGTATACAGAAATATTTCTGTACAGAAATCTAGCCAGTAGCTGGCTGTATTTCTATACAGAAATCTAGCCAGTAGCTGGCTGTATTTCTATACAGAAATCTAGCCAGTAGCTGGCTGTATTTCTATACAGAAATCTAGCCAGTAGCTGGCTGTAATTCTATACTGAAATCTAGCCGGTAGCTGGATGTATTTCTATACAGAAATCTAGCCAATAGCTGGCTGTATTTCTATACAGAAACCTATCCAGTAGCTGGATGTATTTCTATACAGAAATCTAGCCAGTCGCTGGCTGAATTTCTATACAGAAATCTAGCCAGTAGCTGGCCTTATTTCTATACAGAAATCTAGCCAGTAACTGGCCGTATTTCTATACAGAAATCTAGCCAGTAGCTGCCTGTATTTCTATACAGAAATCTAGCCAGTCGCTGGCTGTATTTCTATACAGAAATCTAGCCAGTAGCTGGCTGTATTTCAATACAGAAATCTAGCCTGTAGCTGGCTGTATTTCTATACAGAAATCTAGGCAGTAGCTGGCTGTATTTCTATACAGAAATCTAGCCAGTAGCTGGCTGTATTTCTACACAGAAATCTAGCCAGTAGCTGGCTGTATTTCTATACAGAAATCTAGCCAGTAGCTGGCTGTATTTCTATACAGAAATCTAGCCAGTAACTGGCTGTAATTCTATACAGAAATCTAGCCAGTAGCGTGATGTACTTCTATACAGAAATCTAGCCAATAGCTGGCTGTATTTCTATACAGAAACCTAGCCAGTAGCTGGATGTATTTCTATACAGAAATCTAGCCAGTCGCTGGCTGTATTTCTATACAGAAATCTAGCCAGTAGCTGGCTGTATTTCAATACAGAAATCTAGCCTGTAGCTGGCTGTATTTCTATACAGAAATCTAGGCAGTAGCTGGCTGTATTTCTATACAGAAATCTAGCCAGTAGCTGGCTGTATTTCTACACAGAAATCTAGCCAGTAGCTGGCTGTATTTCTATACAGAAATCTAGCCAGTAGCTGGCTGTATTTCTATACAGAAATCTAGCCAGTAGCTGGATGTATTTTTATACAGAAATCTAGCCAGTAGCTGGCTGTATTTCTATATAGAAATCTAGCCATTAGCTGGCTGTATTTCTATATAGAAATCTAGCCAGTAGCTGGCTGTATTTCTATACAGAAATCTAGCCAGTAACTGGCTGTATTTCTATACAGAAATATAGCCAATAACTGGCTGTATTTCTATACAGAAATATAGCCAATAACTGGCTGTATTTCTATACAGAAATATAGCCAGTAACTGGCTGTATTTCTATACAGAAATATAGCCAGTAACTGCCTGTATTTCTATACAGAAATCTAGCCAGAAACTGGCTGTATTTCTATACAGAAATCTAGCCAGTGGCTGACTGTATTTCTATACAGATATCTAGCCAGTAGCTGGCTGTATTTCTATACAGAAATCTAGCCAGTAGCTGGCCGTATTTCTATACAGAAACCTAGCCAGTAGCTGGCCGTATTTCTATACAGAAACCTAGCCAGTAGCTGGCTGTATTTCTATACAGAAATCTACCCAGTAGCTGGCTGTATTTCTATACAGAAATCTAGCCAGTAGCTGGCTGTATTTCTATACAGAAATCTAGCCAGTAGCTGGCTGTATTTCTATACAGAAATCTAGCCAGTAGCTGGCTGTATTTCTATACAGAAATCTAGCCAGTAGCTGGCTGTATTTCTATACAGAAATCTAGCCAGTAGCTGGCTGTATTTCTATACAGAAATCTAGCCAGTAACTGGCTGTATTTCTATACAGAAATATAGCCAGTAACTGCCTGTATTTCTATACAGAAATCTAGCCAGTAACTGGCTGTATTTCTATACAGAAATCTAGCCAGTGGCTGACTGTATTTCTATACAGATATCTAGCCAGTAGCTGGCTGAATTTCTATACAGAAATCTAGCCAGTAGCTGGCCTTATTTCTATACAGAAATCTAGCCAGTAGCTGGCTTTATTTCTATACAGAAATCTAGCCAGTAGCTGGCCGTATTTCTATACAGAAATCTAGCCAGTAGCTGGCCGTATTTCTATACAGAAATCTAGCCAGTAGCTGGCTGTATTTCTATACAGAAATTTAGCCAGTAGCTGGCTGTATTTCTATACAGAAATCTAGCCAGTAGCTGGCTGTATTTCTGTACAGAAATCTAGCCAGTAGCTGGCTGTATATCTATACAGAAATCTAGCCAGTAGCTGGCTGTATTTCTATACAGAAATCTAGCCAGTAGCTGGCTGTTTTTCTATACAGAAATCTAGCCAGTAGCTGGCTGTATTTCTATACAGAAATCTAGCCAGTAGCTGGCTGTATTTCTATACAGAAATCTAGCCAGTAGCTGGCTGTATTTCTATACAGAAATCTAGCCAGTAGCTGGCTGTATTTCTATACAGTAATCTAGCCAGTAGCTGGCTGTAATTCTATACAGAAATCTAGCCAGTAGCGTGATGTATTTCTATACAGAAATCTAGCCAATAGCGGGCTGTATTTCTATACAGAAATCTAGCCAGTAGCTGGCTGTATTTCTATACAGAAATCTAGCCAGTAACTGGCTGTATTTCTATACAGAAATCTAGCCAGTGGCTGACTGTATTTCTATACAGAAATCTAGCCAGTAACTGGCTGTATTTCTATACAGAAATCTAGCCAGTAACTGGCTGTATTTCTATATAGAAATCTAGCCAGTAACTGGCTGTATTTCTATACAGAAATCTAGCCAGTAACTGGCTGTATTTCTATACAGAAATCTAGCCAGTAACTGGCTGTATTTCTATACAGAAATCTAGCCAGTAACTGGCTGTATTTCTATACAGAAATCTAGCCAGTAACTGGCTGTATTTCTTTACAGAAATCTAGCCAGTAACTGGCTGTATTTCTATACAGAAATCTAGCCAGTAACTGGCTGTATTTCTATACAGAAATCTAGCCAGTAACTGGTTGTATTTCTATACAGAAATCTAGCCAGTAGCTGGCTGTATTTCTATACAGAAATCTAGCCAGTAGCTGGCTGTATTTCTATACAGAAATCTAGCCAGTAGCTGGCTGTATTTCTATACAGAAATCTAGCCAGTAGCTGGCTGTAATTCTATACTGAAATCTAGCCAGTAGCTGGATGTATTTCTATACAGAAATCTAGCCAATAGCTGGCTGTATTTCTATACAGAAACCTAGCCAGTAGCTGGATGTATTTCTATACAGAAATCTAGCCAGTCGCTGGCTGTATTTCTATACAGAAATCTAGCCAGTAGCTGGCTGTATTTCTATATAGAAATCTAGCCAGTAGTTGGCTGTATTTCTATATAGAAATCTAGCCAGTAGCTGGCTGTATTTCTATTCAGAAATCTAGCCAGTAGCTGGCTGTATTTCTATACAGAAATCTAGCCAGTAACTGGCTGTATTTCTATACAGAAATCTAGCCAGTAACTGGCTGTATTTCTATACAGAAATCTAGCCAGTAACTGGCTGTATTTCTTTACAGAAATCTAGCCAGTAACTGGCTGTATTTCTATACAGAAATCTAGCCAGTAACTGGCTGTATTTCTATACAGAAATCTAGCCAGTAACTGGTTGTATTTCTATACAGAAATCTAGCCAGTAGCTGGCTGTATTTCTATACAGAAATCTAGCCAGTAGCTGGCTGTATTTCTATACAGAAATCTAGCCAGTAGCTGGCTGTATTTTTATACAGAAATCTAGCCAGTAGCTGGCTGTATTTCTATATAGAAATCTAGCCAGTAGTTGGCTGTATTTCTATATAGAAATCTAGCCAGTAGCTGGCTGTATTTCTATTCAGAAATCTAGCCAGTAGCTGGCTGTATTTCTATACAGAAATCTAGCCAGTAGCTGGCTGTATTTCTATACAGAAATCTAGCCAGTGGCTGACTGTATTTCTATACAGATATCTAGCCAGTAGCTGGCTGAATTTCTATACAGAAATCTAGCCAGTAGCTGGCTGTATTTCTATATAGAAATCTAGCCAGTAGCTGGCCGTATTTCTATACAGAAACCTAGCCAGTAGCTGGCCGTATTTCTATACAGAAACCTAGCCAGTTGCTGGCCGTATTTCTATACAGAAATCTAGCCAGCAGCTGGCTGTATTTCTATACAGAAATCTAGCCAGTAGCTTGCTGTATTTCTATACAGAAATCTAGCCAGTAGCTGGCTGTATTTCTATACAGAAACCTAGCCAGTAGCTGGCCGTATTTCTATACAGAAACCTAGCCAGTAGCTGGCCGTATTTCTATACAGAAATCTAGCCAGTAGCTGGCTGTATTTCTATACAGAAATCTAGCCAGTAGCTGGCTGTATTTCTATACAGAAATATAGCCAGTAACTGCCTGTATTTCTATACAGAAATCTAGCCAGTAACTGGCTGTATTTCTATACAGAAATCTAGCCAGTGGCTGACTGTATTTCTATACAGATATCTAGCCAGTAGCTGGCTGAATTTCTATACAGAAATGTAGCCAGTAGCTGGCCTTATTTCTATACAGAAATCTAGCCAGTAGCTGGCCGTATTTCTATACAGAAATCTAGCCAGTAGCTGGCCGTATTTCTATACAGAAATCTAGCCAGTAGCTGGCTGTATTTCTATACAGAAATCTAGCCAGTAGCTGGCTGTATTTCTATACAGAAATCTAGCCAGTAGCTGGCTGTATTTCTATACAGAAATCTAGCCAGTAGCTGGCTGTATTTCTATACAGAAATCTAGCCAGTAGCTGGCTGTATTTCTATACAGAAATCTAGCCAGTAGCTGGCTGTATATCTATACAGAAATCTAGCCAGTAGCTGGCTGTATTTCTATACAGAAATCTAGCCAGTAGCTGGCTGTATTTCTATACAGAAATCTAGCCAGTAGCTGGCTGTATTTCTATACAGAAATCTAGCCAGTAGCTGGCTGTATTTCTATACAGAAATCTAGCCAGTAGCTGGCTGTATTTCTATACAGAAATCTAGCCAGTAGCGTGATGTATTTCTATACAGAAATCTAGCCAATAGCTGGCTGTATTTCTATACAGAAACCTAGCCAGTAGCTGGATGTATTTCTATGCAGAAATCTAGCCAGTCGCTGGCTGTATTTCTATACAGAAATCTAGCCAGTAACTGGCTGTATTTCTATACAGAAATCTAGCCAGTAGCGTGATGTATTTCTATACAGAAATCTAGCCAATAGCTGGCTGTATTTCTATACAGAAACCTAGCCAGTAGCTGGATGTATTTCTATGCAGAAATCTAGCCAGTAGCTGGCTGTATTTCTATACAGAAATCTAGCCAGTAGCTGGCTGTATTTCTATACAGAAATCTAGCCAGTAGCTGGCTGTAATTCTATACTGAAATCTAGCCAGTAGCTGGATGTATTTCTATACAGAAATCTAGCCAATAGCTGGCTGTATTTCTATACAGAAACCTAGCCAGTAGCTGGATGTATTTCTATACAGAAATCTAGCCAGTCGCTGGCTGTATTTCTATACAGAAATCTAGCCAGTAGCTGGCTGTATTTCAATACAGAAATCTAGCCAGTAGCTGGCTGTATTTCTATACAGAAATCTAGCCAATAGCTGGCTGTATTTCTATACAGAAATCTAGCCAGTAGCTGGCTGTATTTCTATACAGAAATCTAGCCAGTAGCTGGCTGTATTTCTATACAGAAATCTAGCCAGTAGCTGGCTGTATTTTTATACAGAAATCTAGCCAGTAGCTGGCTGTATTTCTATATAGAAATCTAGCCAGTAGCTGGCTGTATTTCTATATAGAAATCTAGCCAGTAGCTGGCTGTATTTCTATACAGAAATCTAGTCAGTAGCTGGCTGTATTTCTATACAGAAATCTAGCCAGTAGCTGGCTGTATTTCTATACAGAAATCTAGCCAGTGGCTGACTGTATTTCTATACAGAAATCTAGCCAGTAGCTGGCTGTATTTCTATACAGAAATCTAGCCAGTAGCTTGCTGTATTTCTATACAGAAATCTAGCCAGTAGCTGACTGTATTTCTATACAGAAATCAAGCCAGTAGCTTGCTGTATTTCTATACAGAAATCTAGCCAGTAGCTGGCTGTAATTCTATACAGAAATGTAGCCAGTAGCTGGACGTATTTCTATACAGAAATCTAGCCAATAGCTGGCTGTATTTCTATACAGAAATCTAGCCAGTAGCTGGATGTATTTCTATACAGAAATCTAGCCAGTCGCTGGCTGTATTTCAATACAGAAATCTAGCCAGTAGCTGGCTGTATTTCTATACAGAAATCTAACCAGTAACTGGCTGTATTTCTATACAGAAATCTAGCCAGTAATTGGTTGTATTTCTATACAGAAATCTAGCCAGTAGCTGGCTGTATTTCTATACAGAAATCTAGCCAGTAGCTGGCTGTATTTCTATACAGAAATCTAGCCAGTAGCTGGCTGTATTTCTATACAGAAATCTAGCCAGTAGCTGGCTGTATTTCTATACAGAAATCTTGCCAGTAGCTGGTTGTATTTCTATACAGAAATCTAGCCAGTAGCTGGCTGTATTTCTATGCAGAAATCTAGCCAGTAGCTGGCTGTATTTCTATACAGAAATCTAGCCAGTAGCTGGCTGTATTTCTATACAGAAATCTAGCCAGTAGCTGGCTGTATTTCTATACAGAAATCTAGCCAGTAACTGGCTGTATTACTATACAGAAATATAGCCAGTAACTGCCTGTATTTCTATACAGAAATCTAGCCAGTAACTGGCTGTATTTCTATACAGAAATCTAGCCAGTGCCTGACTGTATTTCTATACAGATATCTAGCCAGTAGCTGGCTGAATTTCTATACAGAAATCTAGCCAGTAGCTGGCCTTATTTCTATACAGAAATCTAGCCAGTAGCTGGCCTTATTTCTATACAGAAATCTAGCCAGTAGCTGGCCGTATTTCTATACAGAAATCTAGCCAGTAGCTGGCCGTATTTCTATACAGAAATCTAGCCAGTAGCTGGCTGTATTTCTATACAGAAATCTAGCCAGTAGCTTGCTGTATTTCTATACAGAAATCTAGCCAGTAGCTGGCTGTATTTCTATACAGAAATCTAGCCAGTAGCTGGCTGTATTTCTATACAGAAATCTAGCCAGTAGCTGGCTGTATTTCTATACAGAAATCTAGCCAGTAGCTGGCTGTATATCTATACAGAAATATAGCCAGTAGCTGGCTGTATTTCTATACAGAAATCTAGCCAGTAGCTGGCTGTATTTCTATACAGAAATCTAGCCAGTAGCTGGCTGTATTTCTATACAGAAATCTAGCCAGTAGCTGGCTGTATTTCTATACAGAAATCTAGCCAGTAGCTGGCTGTATTTCTATACAGAAATCTAGCCAGTAGCTGGCTGTATTTTTATACAGAAATCTAGCCAGTAGCTGGCTGTATTTCTATATAGAAATCTAGCCAGTAGCTGGCTGTATTTCTATATAGAAATCTAGCCAGTAGCTGGCTGTATTTCTATACAGAAATCTAGCCAGTAGCTGGCTGTATTTCTATACAGAAATCTAGCCAGTAGCTGGCTGTATTTCTATACAGAAATCTAGCCAGTAGCTGGCTGTATTTCTATACAGAAATCTAGCCAGTGGCTGACTGTATTTCTATACAGATATCTAGCCAGTAGCTGGCTGAATTTCTATACAGAAATCTAGCCAGTAGCTGGCTGTATTTCTATATAGAAATCTAGCCAGTAGCTGGCCGTATTTCTATACAGAAACCTAGCCAGTAGCTGGCCGTATTTCTATACAGAAACCTAGCCAGTAGCTGGCCGTATTTCTATACAGAAATCTAGCCAGTAGCTGGCTGTATTTCTATACAGAAATCTAGCCAGTAGCTTGCTGTATTTCTATACAGAAATCTAGCCAGTAGCTGGCTGTATTTCTATACAGAAATCAAGCCAGTAGCTTGCTGTATTTCTATACAGAAATCTAGCCAGTAGCTGGCTGTAATTCTATACAGAAATGTAGCCAGTAGCTGGACGTATTTCTATATAGAAATCTAGCCAATAGCTGGCTGTATTTCTATACAGAAATCTAGCCAGTAGCTGGATGTATTTCTATACAGAAATCTAGCCAGTCGCTGGCTGTATTTCTATACAGAAATCTAGCCAGTAGCTGGCTGTATTTCTATACAGAAATCTAGCCAGTAGCTGGCTGTATATCTATACAGAAATCTAGCCAGTAGCTGGCTGTATTTCTATACAGAAATCTAGCCAGTAGCTGGCTGTATTTCTATACAGAAATCTAGCCAGTAGCTGGCTGTATTTCTATACAGAAATCTAGGCAGTAGCTGGCTGTATTTCTATACAGAAATCTAGCCAGTAGCGTGATGTATTTCTATACAGAAATCTAGCCAATAGCTGGCTGTATTTCTATACAGAAATCTAGCCAGTAGCTGGCTGTATTTCTATACAGAAATCTAGCCAGTAGCTGGCTGTATATCTATACAGAAATCTAGCCAGTAGCGTGATGTATTTCTATACAGAAATCTAGCCAATAGCTGGCTGTATTTCTATACAGAAACCTAGCCAGTAGCTGGATGTATTTCTTTGCAGAAATCTAGCCAGTAGCTGGCTGTATTTCTATACAGAAATCTAGCCAGTAGCTGGCTGTATTTCTATACAGAAATCTAGCCAGTAGCTGGCTGTAATTCTATACTGAAATCTAGCCAGTAGCTGGATGTATTTCTATACAGAAATCTAGCCAATAGCTGGCTGTATTTCTATACAAAAACCTAGCCAGTAGCTGGATGTATTTCTATACAGAAATCTAGCCAGTCGCTGGCTGTATTTCTATACAGAAATCTAGCCAGTAGCTGGCTGTATTTCAATACAGAAATCTAGCCAGTAGCTGGCTGTATTTCTATACAGAAATCTAGCCAGTAGCTGGCTGTATTTCTATACAGAAATCTAGCCAGTAACTGGCTGTATTTCTATACAGAAATATAGCCAGTAACTGCCTGTATTTCTATACAGAAATCTAGCCAGTAACTGGCTGTATTTCTATACAGAAATCTAGCCAGTAGCTGGCTGTATTTCTATACAGAAATCTAGCCAGTAGCTGGCTGTATTTCTATACAGAAATATAGCCAGTAACTGCCTGTATTTCTATACAGAAATCTAGCCAGTAACTGGCTGTATTTCTATACAGAAATCTAGCCAGTAGCTGGCTGTATTTCTATACAGAAATCTAGCCAGTAACTGGCTGTATTTCTATACAGAAATCTAGCCAGTAGCTGGCTGTATTTCTATACAGAAATCTAGCCAGTAACTGGCTGTATTTCTATACAGAAATATAGCCAGTAACTGCCTGTATTTCTATACAGAAATCTAGCCAGTAACTGGCTGTATTTCTATACAGAAATCTAGCCAGTAGCTGGCTGTATTTCTATACAGAAATCTAGCCAGAAGCTGGCTGTATTTCTATGCAGAAATCTAGCCAGTAGCTGGCTGTATTTCTATACAGAAATCTAGCCAGTAGCTGGCTGTATTTCTATACAGAAATCTAGCCAGTAGCTGGCTGTATTTCTATACAGAAATCTAGCCAGTAACTGGCTGTATTTCTATACAGAAATATAGCCAGTAACTGCCTGTATTTCTATACAGAAATCTAGCCAGTAACTGGCTGTATTTCTATACAGAAATCTAGCCAGTGGCTGACTGTATTTCTATACAGATATCTAGCCAGTAGCTGGCTGAATTTCTATACAGAAATCTAGCCAGTAGCTGGCCTTATTTCTATACAGAAATCTAGCCAGTAGCTGGCTGCATTTCTATACAGAAATCTAGCCAGTAGCTGGCCGTATTTCTATACAGAAATCTAGCCAGTAGCTGGCTGTATTTCTATACAGAAATCTAGCCAGTAGCTGGCTGTATTTCTATACAGAAATCTAGCCAGTAGCTGGCTGTATTTCTATACAGAAATCTAGCCAGTAGCTGGCTGTATTTCTATACAGAAATATAGCCAGTAACTGCCTGTATTTCTATACAGAAATCTAGCCAGTAGCTGGCTGTATTTCTATACAGAAATCTAGCCAGTAGCTGGCTGTATTTCTATACAGAAATCTAGCCAGTAGCTGGCTGTATTTCTATACAGAAATCTAGCCAGTAGCTGGCTGTATTTCTATACAGAAATCTAGCCAGTAGCTGGCTGTATTTCTATACAGAAATCTAGCCAGTAGCTGGCTGTATATCTATACAGAAATCTAGCCAGTAGCTGGCTGTATTTCTATACAGAAATCTAGCCAGTAGCTGGCTGTATTTCTATACAGAAATCTAGCCAGTAGCTGGCTGTATTTCTATACAGAAATCTAGCCAGTAGCTGGCTGTATTTTTATACAGAAATCTAGCCAGTAGCTGGCTGTATTTCTATATAGAAATCTAGCCAGTAGCTGGCTGTATTTCTATATAGAAATCTAGCCAGTAGCTGGCTGTATTTCTATACAGAAATCTAGCCAGTAGCTGGCTGTATTTCTATACAGAAATCTAGCCAGTAGCTGGCTGTATTTCTATACAGAAATCTAGCCAGTGGCTGACTGTATTTCTATACAGATATCTAGCCAGTAGCTGGCTGAATTTCTATACAGAAATCTAGCCAGTAGCTGGCTGTATTTCTATATAGAAATCTAGCCAGTAGCTGGCCGTATTTCTACACAGAAACCTAGCCAGTAGCTGGCCGTATTTCTATACAGAAACCTAGCCAGTAGCTGGCCGTATTTCTATACAGAAATCTAGCCAGTAGCTGGCTGTATTTCTATACAGAAATCTAGCCAGTAGCTTGCTGTATTTCTATACAGAAATCTAGCCAGTAGCTGGCTGTATTTCTATACAGAAATCAAGCCAGTAGCTTGCTGTATTTCTATACAGAAATCTAGCCAGTAGCTGGCTGTAATTCTATACAGAAATGTAGCCAGTAGCTGGACGTATTTCTATACAGAAATCTAGCCAATAGCTGGCTGTATTTCTATACAGAAATCTAGCCAGTAGCTGGATGTATTTCTATACAGAAATCTAGCCAGTAACTGGCTGTATTTCTATACAGAAATCTAGCCAGTAACTGGCTGTATTTCTATACAGAAATCTAGCCAGTAGCAGGCTGTATTTCTATACAGAAATCTAGCCAGTAACTGGCTGTATTTCTATACAGAAATCTAGCCAGTAGCTGGCTGTATTTCTATACAGAAATCTAGCCAGTAACTGGCTGTATTTCTATACAGAAATCTAGCCAGTAACTGGCTGTATTTCTATACAGAAATCTAGCCAGTAACTGGCTGTATTTCTATACAGAAATCTAGCCAGTAACTGGCTGTATTTCTATAAAGAAATCTAGCCAGTAACTGGCTGTATTTCTATACAGAAATCTAGCCAGTAACTGGCTGTATTTCTATACAGAAATCTAGCCAGTAACTGGCTGTATTTCTATACAGAAATCTAGCCAGTAACTGGCTGTATTTCTATACAGAAATCTAGCCAGTAACTGGCTGTATTTCTATACAGAAATCTACCCAGTAACTGGCTGTATTTCTATACAGAAATCTACCCAGTAACTGGCTGTATTTCTATACAGAAATCTAGCCAGTAACTGGCTGTATTTCTATACAGAAATCTAGCCAGTAACTGGCTGTATTTCTATACAGAAATCTAGCCAGTAACTGGCTGTATTTCTATACAGAAATCTAGCCAGTAGCTGGCTGTATTTCTATACAGAAATCTAGTCAGTAGCTGGCTGTATTTCTATACAGAAATCTAGCCAGTAGCTGGCTGTATTTCTATACAGAAATCTAGCCAGCAACTTGCTGTATTTCTGTACAGAAATCTAGCCAGTAGCTGGCTGTATTTCTACACAGAAATCTAGCCAGTAGCTGGCTGTATTTCTACACAGAAATCTAGCCAGTAGCTGGCTGTATTTCTACACAGAAATCTAGCCAGTAGCTGGATGTATTTCTATACAGAAATCTAGCCAGTAGCTGGATGTATTTCTATACAGAAATCTAGCCAGTCGCTGGCTGTATTTCTATACAGAAATCTAGCCAGTAGCTGGATGTATTTCTATACAGAAATCTAGCCAATAGCTGGCTGTATTTCTATACAGAAATCTAGCCAGTAGCTGGATGTATTTCTATACAGAAATCTAGCCAGTCGCTGGCTGTATTTCTATACAGAAATCTAGCCAGTCGCTGGCTGTATTTCTAAACAGAAATCTAGCCAGTAGCAGGCTGTATTTCTATACAGAAATCTAGCCAGTAACTGGCTGTATTTCTATACAGAAATCTAGCCAGTAGCTGGATGTATTTCTATACAGAAATCTAGCCAGTCGCTGGCTGTATTTCTATACAGAAATCTAGCCAGTAGCTGGCTGTATTTCAATACAGAAATCTAGCCAGTAGCTGGCTGTATTTCTATACAGAAATCTAGCCAGTAGCTGGCTGTATTTTTATACAGAAATCTAGCCAGTAGCTGGCTGTATTTCTACACAGAAATCTAGCCAGTAGCTGGCTGTATTTCTACACAGAAATCTAGCCAGTAGCTGGCTGTATTTCTATACAGAAATCTAGCCAGTAGCTGGCTGTATTTCTATACAGAAATCTAGCCAGTAGCTGGCTGTATTTTTATACAGAAATCTAGCCAGTAGCTGGCTGTATTTCTATATAGAAATCTAGCCAGTAGCTGGCTGTATTTCTATATAGAAATCTAGCCAGTAGCTGGCTGTATTTCTATACAGAAATCTAGCCAGTAACTGCCTGTATTTCTATACAGAAATCTAGCCAGTAACTGGCTGTATTTCTATACAGAAATCTAGCCGGTGGCTGGCTGTATTTCTAAACAGAAATCTAGCCAGTAGCTGGCTGTATTTCTATACAGAAATCTAGCCAGTATTTGGCTGTATTTCTATACAGAAATCTAGCCAGTAATTGGCTGTATTTCTATACAGAAATCTAGCCAGTAACTGGCTGTATTTCTATACAGAAATCTAGCCAGTATTTGGCTGTATTTCTATACAGAAATCTAGCCAGTAACTGGCTGTATTTCTATACAGAAATCTAGCCAGTAACTGGCTGTATTTCTATACAGAAATCTAGCCAGTAACTGGCTGTATTTCTTTACAGAAATCTAGCCAGTAACTGGCTGTATTTCTATACAGAAATCTAGCCAGTAACTGGCTGTATTTCTATACAGAAATCTATACAGAAATCTAGCCAGTAACTGGCTGTATTTCTATACAGAAATCTAGCCAGTAACTGGCTGTATTTCTATACAGAAATCTAGCCAGTAACTGGCTGTATTTCTATACAGAAATCTAGCCAGTAACTGGCTGTATTTCTATACAGAAATCTAGCCAGTAACTGGCTGTATTTCTATACAGAAATCTAGCCAGTAACTGGCTGTATTTCTATACAGAAATCTAGCCAGTAACTGGCTGTATTTCTATACAGAAATCTAGCCAGTAACTGGCTGTATTTCTATACAGAAATCTAGCCAGTAACTGGCTGTATTTCTATACAGAAATCTAGTCAGTAACTGGCTGTATTTCTATACAGAAATCTAGCCAGTAACTGGCTGTATTTCTATACAGAAATCTAGCCAGTAACTGGCTGTATTTCTATACAGAAATCTAGCCAGTAACTGGCTGTATTTCTATACAGAAATCTAGCCAGTAACTGGCTGTATTTCTATACAGAAATCTAGCCAGTAACTGGCTGTATTTCTATACAGAAATCTAGCCAGTAACTAGCTGTATTTCTATACAGAAATCTAGCCAGTAACTGGCTGTATTTCTATACAGAAATCTAGCCAGTAACTGGCTGTATTTCTATACAGAAATCTAGCCAGTAACTGGCTGTATTTCTATACAGAAATCTAGCCAGTAACTGGCTGTATTTCTATACAGAAATCTAGCCAGTAACTGGCTGTATTTCTATACAGAAATCTAGCCAGTAACTGGCTGTATTTCTATACAGAAATCTAGCCAGTAACTGGCTGTATTTCTATACAGAAATCTAGCCAGTAACTGGCTGTATTTCTATACAGAAATCTAGCCAGTAACTGGCTGTATTTCTATACAGAAATCTAGCCAGTAACTGGCTGTATTTCTATACAGAAATCTAGCCAGTAACTGGCTGTATTTCTATACAGAAATCTAGCCAGTAACTGGCTGTATTTCTATACAGAAATCTAGCCAGTAACTGGCTGTATTTCTATACAGAAATCTAGCCAGTAACTGGCTGTATTTCTATACAGAAATCTAGCCAGTAACTGGCTGTATTTCTATACAGAAATCTAGCCAGTAACTGGCTGTATTTCTATACAGAAATCTAGCCAGTAACTGGCTGTATTTCTATACAGAAATCTAGCCAGTAACTGGCTGTATTTCTATACAGAAATCTAGCCAGTAACTGGCTGTATTTCTATACAGAAATCTAGCCAGTAACTGGCTGTAATTCTATACAAAAATCTAGCCAGTAACTGGCTGTAATTCTATACAGAAATTTAGCCAGTAACTGGTTGTATTTCTGTACAGAAATTTAGCCAGTAACTGGCTGTATTTCTATACAGAAATCTAGCCAGTAACTGGCTGTATTTCTATACAGAAATCTAGCCAGTAACTGGCTGTATTTCTATACAGAAATCTAGCCAGTGGCTGACTAGATTTCTATACAGAAATCTAGCCAGTAACTGGCTGTATTTCTATACAGAAATCTAGCCAGTAACTGGCTGTATTTATATACAGAAATCTAGCCAGTAACTGGCTGTATTTCTATACAGAAATCTAGCCAGCCAGTAACTGGCTGTATTTCTATACAGAAATCTAGCCAGCCAGTAACTGGCTGTATTTCTATACAGAAATCTAGCCAGTCAGTAACTGGCTGTATTTCTATACAGAAATCTAGCCAGCCAGTAACTGGCTGTATTTCTATACAGAAATCTAGCCAGCCAGTAACTGGCTGTATTTCTATACAGAAATCTAGCCAGCCAGTAACTGGCTGTATTTCTATACAGAAATCTAGCCAGCCAGTAACTGGCTGTATTTCTATACAGAAATCTAGCCAGTCAGTAACTGGCTGTATTTCTATACAGAAATCTAGCCAGCCAGTAACTGGCTGTATTTCTATACAGAAATCTAGCCAGCCAGTAACTGGCTGAATTTCTATACAGAAATCTAGCCAGCCAGTAACTGGCTGTATTTCTATACAGAAATCTAGCCAGCCAGTAACTGGCTCTATTTCTATACAGAAATCTAGCCAGCCAGTAACTGGCTGTATTTCTATACAGAAATTTAGCCAGTAACTGGCTGTATTTCTATACAGAAATCTAGCCAGTAACTGGCTGTATTTCTATACAGAAATCTAGCCAGTAACTGGCTGTATTTCTATACAGAAATCTAGCCAGTAACTGGCTGTAATTCTATACAGAAATCTAGCCAGTAACTGGCTGTAATTCTATACAGAAATTTAGCCAGTAACTGGCTGTTTTTCTATACAGAAATCTAGCCAGTAACTGGCTGTATTTCTATACAGAAATCTAGCCAGTAACTGGCTGTATTTCGATACAGAAATCTAGCCAGTAACTGGCTGTATTTCTATACAGAAATCTAGCCAGTAACTGGCTGTATTTCTATACAGAAATCTAGCCAGTAACTGGCTGTATTTCTATACAGAAATCTAGCCAGTAACTGGCTGTATTTCTATACAGAAATCTAGCCAGTAACTGGCTGTATTTCTATACAGAAATCTAGCCAGTAACTGGCTGTATTTCTATACAGAAATCTAGCCAGTAACTGGCTGTATTTCTATACAGAAATCTAGCCAGTAACTGGCTGTATTTCTATACAGAAATCTAGCCAGTAACTGGCTGTATTTCTATACAGAAATCTAGCCAGCCAGTAACTGGCTGTATTTCTATACAGAAATCTAGCCAGGCAGTAACTGGCTGTATTTCTATACAGAAATCTAGCCAGTCAGTAACTGGCTGTATTTCTATACAGAAATCTAGCCAGCCAGTAACTGGCTGTATTTCTATACAGAAATCTAGCCAGCCAGTAACTGGCTGTATTTCTATACAGAAATCTAGCCAGCCAGTAACTGGCTGTATTTCTATACAGAAATCTAGCCAGCCAGTAACTGGCTGTATTTCTATACAGAAATCTAGCCAGTCAGTAACTGGCTGTATTTCTATACAGAAATCTAGCCAGCCAGTAACTGGCTGTATTTCTATACAGAAATCTAGCCAGCCAGTAACTGGCTGTATTTCTATACAGAAATCTAGCCAGCCAGTAACTGGCTGTATTTCTATACAGAAATCTCGCCAGCCAGTAACTGGCTGTATTTCTATACAGAAATCTAGCCAGCCAGTAACTGGCTGAATTTCTATACAGAAATCTAGCCAGCCAGTAACTGGCTGTATTTCTATACAGAAATCTAGCCAGCCAGTAACTGGCTCTATTTCTATACAGAAATCTAGCCAGCCAGTAACTGGCTGTATTTCTATACAGAAATCTAGCCAGCCAGTAACTGGCTGTATTTCTATACAGAAATCTAGCCAGCCAGTAACTGGCTGTATTTCTATACAGAAATCTAGCCAGCCAGTAACTGTCTGTATTTCTATACAGAAATCTAGCCAGCCAGTAACTGGCTGTATTTCTATACAGAAATCTAGCCAGCCAGTAACTGGCTGTATTTCTATACAGAAATCTAGCCAGCCAGTAACTGGCTGTATTTCTATACAGAAATCTAGCCAGCCAGTAACTGGCTGTATTTCTATACAGAAATCTAGCCAGCCAGTAACTGGCTGTATTTCTATACAGAAATCTAGCCAGCCAGTAACTGGCTGTATTTCTATACAGAAATCTAGCCAGTCAGTAACTGGCTGTATTTCTATACAGAAATCTAGCCAGCCAGTAACTGGCTGTATTTCTATACAGAAATCTAGCCAGCCAGTAACTGGCTGAATTTCTATACAGAAATCTAGCCAGCCAGTAACTGGCTGTATTTCTATACAGAAATCTAGCCAGCCAGTAACTGGCTCTATTTCTATACAGAAATCTAGCCAGCCAGTAACTGGCTGTATTTCTATACAGAAATTTAGCCAGTAACTGGCTGTATTTCTATACAGAAATCTAGCCAGTAACTGGCTGTATTTCTATACAGAAATCTAGCCAGTAACTGGCTGTATTTCTATACAGAAATCTAGCCAGTAACTGGCTGTAATTCTATACAGAAATCTAGCCAGTAACTGGCTGTAATTCTATACAGAAATTTAGCCAGTAACTGGCTGTTTTTCTATACAGAAATCTAGCCAGTAACTGGCTGTATTTCTATACAGAAATCTAGCCAGTAACTGGCTGTATTTCGATACAGAAATCTAGCCAGTAACTGGCTGTATTTCTATACAGAAATCTAGCCAGTAACTGGCTGTATTTCTATACAGAAATCTAGCCAGTAACTGGCTGTATTTCTATACAGAAATCTAGCCAGTAACTGGCTGTATTTCTATACAGAAATCTAGCCAGTAACTGGCTGTATTTCTATACAGAAATCTAGCCAGTAACTGGCTGTATTTCTATACAGAAATCTAGCCAGTAACTGGCTGTATTTCTATACAGAAATCTAGCCAGTAACTGGCTGTATTTCTATACAGAAATCTAGCCAGTAACTGGCTGTATTTCTATACAGAAATCTAGCCAGCCAGTAACTGGCTGTATTTCTATACAGAAATCTAGCCAGGCAGTAACTGGCTGTATTTCTATACAGAAATCTAGCCAGTCAGTAACTGGCTGTATTTCTATACAGAAATCTAGCCAGCCAGTAACTGGCTGTATTTCTATACAGAAATCTAGCCAGCCAGTAACTGGCTGTATTTCTATACAGAAATCTAGCCAGCCAGTAACTGGCTGTATTTCTATACAGAAATCTAGCCAGCCAGTAACTGGCTGTATTTCTATACAGAAATCTAGCCAGTCAGTAACTGGCTGTATTTCTATACAGAAATCTAGCCAGCCAGTAACTGGCTGTATTTCTATACAGAAATCTAGCCAGCCAGTAACTGGCTGTATTTCTATACAGAAATCTAGCCAGCCAGTAACTGGCTGTATTTCTATACAGAAATCTCGCCAGCCAGTAACTGGCTGTATTTCTATACAGAAATCTAGCCAGCCAGTAACTGGCTGAATTTCTATACAGAAATCTAGCCAGCCAGTAACTGGCTGTATTTCTATACAGAAATCTAGCCAGCCAGTAACTGGCTCTATTTCTATACAGAAATCTAGCCAGCCAGTAACTGGCTGTATTTCTATACAGAAATCTAGCCAGCCAGTAACTGGCTGTATTTCTATACAGAAATCTAGCCAGCCAGTAACTGGCTGTATTTCTATACAGAAATCTAGCCAGCCAGTAACTGTCTGTATTTCTATACAGAAATCTAGCCAGCCAGTAACTGGCTGTATTTCTATACAGAAATCTAGCCAGCCAGTAACTGGCTGTATTTCTATACAGAAATCTAGCCAGCCAGTAACTGGCTGTATTTCTATACAGAAATCTAGCCAGCCAGTAACTGGCTGTATTTCTATACAGAAATCTAGCCAGCCAGTAACTGGCTGTATTTCTATACAGAAATCTAGCCAGCCAGTAACTGGCTGTATTTCTGTACAGAAATCTAGCCAGTAACTGGCTGTATTTCTATACAGAAATCTAGCCAGCCAGTAACTGGCTGTATTTCTATACAGAAATCTAGCCAGTAACTGGCTGTATTTCTATACAGAAATCTATCCAGTAACTGGCTGTATTTCTATGCAGAAATCTAGCAAGTAACTGGCTGTATTTCTATACAGAAATCTAGCCAGTAACTGGCTGTATTTCTATACAGAAATCTAGCCAGTAACTGGCTGTATTTCTATACAGAAATCTAGCCAGTAACTGGCTGTATTTCTATACAAAAATCTAGCCAGTAACTGGCTGTATTTCTATACAGAAATCTAGCCAGTAACTGGCTGTATTTCTATACAAAAATCTAGCCAGTAACTGGCTGTATTTCTATACAGAAATCTAGCCAGTAACTGGCTGTATTTCTATACAGAAATCTAGCCAGTAACTGGCTGTATTTCTATACAGAAATCTAGCCAGTAACTGGCTGTATTTCTATACAGAAATCTAGCCAGTAACTGGCTGTATTTCTATACAGAAATCTAGCCAGTAACTGGCTGTATTTCTATACAGAAATCTAGCCAGAAACTGGCTGTATTTCTATACAGAAATCTAGCCAGAAACTGGCTGTATTTCTATACAGAAATCTAGCCAGTAACTGGCTGTATTTCTATACAGAAATCTAGCCAGTAACTGGCTGTATTTCTATACAGAAATCTAGCCAGTAACTGGCTGTATTTCTATACAGAAATCTAGCCAGTAACTGGCTGTATTTCTATACAGAAATCTAGCCAGTAACTGGCTGTATTTCTATACAGAAATCTAGCCAGTAACTGGCTGTATTTCTATACAGAAATCTAGCCAGTAACTTTCTGTATTTCTATACAGAAATCTAGCCAGTAACTGGCTGTATTTCTATACAGAAATCTAGCCAGTAACTGGCTGTATTTCTATACAGAAATCTAGCTAGTAACTGGCTGTATTTCTATACAGAAATCTAGCCAGTAACTGGCTGTATTTCTATACAGAAATCTAGCCAGCCAGTAACTGGCTGTATTTCTATACAGAAATCTAGCCAGCCAGTAACTGGCTGTATTTCTATACAGAAATCTATCCAGCCAGTAACTGGGTATATTTCTATACAGAAATCTAGCCAGCCAGTAACTGGCTGTATTTCTATACAGAAATCTAGCCAGCCAGTAACTGTCTGTATTTCTATACAGAAATCTAGCCAGTAACTGTCTTTATTTCTATATAGAAATCTAGTCAGTAACTGGCCGTATTTCTATACAGAAATCTAGCCAGTAACTGGCTGTTTTTCTTTACAGAAATCTAGCCAGTAACTGGCTGTATTTCTATATAGAAATCTAGCCAGTAACTGGCTGTATTTCTATACAGAAATCTAGCCAGTAACTGGCTGTATTTCTATACAGAAATCTAGCCAGTAACTGGCTGTATTTCTATACAGAAATCTAGCCAGTAACTGGCAGTATTTCTATACGGAAATCCAGCCAGTAACTGGCTGTATTTCTATACGGAAATCCAGCCAGTAACTATAGAAATATAGCCAGTAACTGGCTGTATTTCTATACAGAAATCTAGCCAGTAACTGGCTGTATTTTTATACAGAAATCTAGCCAGTAACTGGCTGTATTTCTATACAGAAATCTAGCCAGTAACTGGCTGTATTTCTATACAGAAATCTAGCCAGCCAGTAACTGGCTGTATTTCTATGCAGAAATCTAGCCAGTAACTGGCTGTATTTCTATACAGAAATCTAGCCAGTAACTGGCTGTATTTCTATACAGAAATCTAGCCAGCCAGTAACTGGCTGTATTTCTCTACAGAAATCTAGCCAGTAACTGGCTGCATTTCTATACAGAGATCTACTCTCTTAAGGAAAAGTGCACACCCTGGAGCAGGGGAGCGCTAGTTTTAATGCCTAGCTTCCGCAATGCTTTTCCTAAGAAGCATCGAAAAGAAACTCAATTTTAAACCGGGGAATAAGTACCAAAATATCGGAGGCACTAGACTAAACAATCACATAGATTCATCTGAAGCTGAATGAACAAGTTTGCTTTATATCACTTGATAAGCCTTTTGTATTTTTATATTTGATTGCAATTCCTTTTGGAACAAATTTGAGAAAAATCAGAAAAGCGTGATAAAGAACTTTTTTTCATTTTAACCGTTTTTAGCATGTTTATCGTAAAAAAAACTAAACTTTTGCTTTATTTAGGAACAGCGATATAATTTTTGGGCTGCGTATGAATTTTTTTTTTTATTCTGCTGCTGAGAACAAGGGGTTAAATAGTTGTACATACTAACATATATAAAGGTATTGTGTTTATACTAACCTAATATTAAATATTTAGAAAATATCGTCAGTGTAATATCCCTATAATTTGAATCCAAAAACATTCTTCAAATACTGAAGCATTAAGCAACTTGCAATACTTTCGCAATGGTTGTACGTTTTAATTTCCATAGCATCTTTAAAAAAAAAAAAAATCATAAACTTATTATTTACTTTACAGTTTAAGAGTTTATTATCCCGTTTGTTGTATATTTATTTGTTGTTGTTGCTGTTTAAAGAAAAGTCTAATCATCTGCTTAAAAAGTAATATCTTTTGTTTTGCTTAAAGTATTTGTGCCTATAAGTATGCTATGATTTTTAGTATTGTTATTGTTATGAATGTGTGTGTGTGAGAATTTGTGTGGATGAGATGGTTGAACAAATTTACGGCATCTCTATTTCATGTGTGTTTTCTTTATCTTTGTACTGCGTTGAGTTTTTTTTTTTTTTTTGTTTACACCCTTGATAAACTTACGCTATCGCATCAATCATATCCAAACCCATTTCCACAGCACAATGAGCATGATCCGGTCTAGGTTCTGGTAAACCTGAGACACAATAATAACAATCACCCAATAATTTAATACGTAAACAATGATGTTCTGCGGCCAATCGATCAAATCTGCAGTGGTGTTGGGTGGGGTGAAAAAGAAGAAATAAAGAAAAGTGAAAATTTACAGATGAACGCATACAGACACACGGATTTAAACATACAAATAATACCCACAAAGGATTAAGGTTTGTGATATATATATGTGTTTGTATATGTATATAAATCTGTTTGTGTGAATGTCTATTGTATTTATAATCATGTTATATATGATGGGAATTTTGTGTAGGGATTAGAACAAATCTATTTAGTGTATTTGCATACACAAATAATAACGTTAGAATTATGTAAACGTTCCGTTATATGCACACACAGCTACATACTTGTTTCTATATACATATACATATATATTTGGGGCATTTATATGTATTTGAAATTTGGAATATTTGGCACAAAAGTGAATTATTTGTTTTGAGATATAACAGAATATTGATTTCTTTGCAATTCTTTATAATTTAGCCTAAAAAAGGGTTTTATTATAATATTTTATGTAGATTATTTAAATGTTGTTTCTTAAGTAAGCAACCTAAACTTTGTATAAAGGAATGTAATCATAAAGTGTTTTGGGCCAAACTAAAATTGTTCGTTAATTTAAAGTTAATTTCATACTATAATATAGTTTATATATGAGTATTTCCACCGAAAGGTCTTGCAAATACTGTGTTTTATCAAATTTTCATAGGGAAACAATAAAATTTAACTAATTAAAAGAAATTTTACACTTATTCATTAACCACTTCGAGATTTTCAAACGCAAAGACTCTACTTTTCTAATTTGGATATTTCTATTGCAAGTTTTGTTTTAGTAAAAGTTATTTAAGTATTTTACTCTCTAACTAGGTTAACAAATGTTTTTTAAACAAAAATTTTAGAAACTTTTTGTCAAAAACCAAAGTTTCCTTTAAATGCGCCAATTTCAAGTCGGTCCCTACTACAATCTATTGGGTGTATAACTTAAAAATACGGGATTCACAACAGATGGCGTATGTTTTATAACTTATACGTCATTTTAAGGCTACATATCTGTCATATATTCTTATTCAGTTATTGAAAATTATAGTGAAAAGTTTTTGGTCGAAAAACGCCCAGTATATGCGAGCAGACATGAAACAGTAATATTCCATCACGACAACACTTGGCCAATTGCAATATATTTTAAAAACTATTTAGAGTGAAGTGGTTGGAAAGTTTTGCCTCACCCACTTTATAGTCCAGATCGTGTCTCATCCGACTACTAAGTATTTGTTTCGATCGAAGCAGAACGATTTCTCTGGGATACGCTTCACTTTGGAACAAAGTATCAGATTTTGGCTTGATTCGGTCTTGGCTTCAAAAGATGAGCAGTTATTTTGGTTCGGAATCCATATGTTGGCAGAAAGATGGTAAAAGGTCATAGCTAATAAAGGTCAATACTTTATAAATAAAGTTTAGGCATTTGGTTTTAGATTACGGAGAAGCAGAGCATTAAAAATGCAAAATGTGCTAAGGAATGGCCATCTTAATGTACAACAATTATTTCAAAAATCTCTAATTGTTACAAGTATGTTACTCCCCATAGATTTATTTTAAATCTACACAATTCTAGGTTACATAGGAAACAAGTAATTTGATTTACTACACTTACCTGGCAAACAGCTCATTTAACAGACGCACCAATTCTTCTGCCGTACATTGATCTGACAGACTTGTGAAACCGCAAATATCAGCAAATAAAATGCTAAAAATAAAATAAAACAAAATAAAAACGTAAATAATACTTGATTTTATATTTATTAACTAAAGTGTAATTTCATGCTAAAAACAGCCTGTAAACAAATTACAACATAAATAATCCCTGTTGAAAAGTCTCATTGATAGACTAACAATATACAAAACACATACATATATTTGAAGTTAACATACATGTAAATATATTTATGCATACCCAGCAGTTTTGAAAGTATTTTTATACCCTTTATCATGAGTAGCAAGGGAATAATTATGTTACGAAGATACATTATCATTCATCATATTTATTAACATTACCATCAGTAGAAACTTCTAATCATAAACAAAGATGATAACACTCTGTTATTAACATTATTTATAAGTCTGACAACATTAACTGTTAAAGCTGGTAACATTAACATTCAAGTGGATAAAAGCTCTAGGTTATCATTGTGGAAATAGAACATTTTAGAAAATCCATGAAACTACTAGAAGATAACACTAAGTATACAAATAGTAACAGGTTTAACATGAACTGTATTACCAATGTGTGTATTAAAAGAGAATGACTATTTAAATTGTTGTGTAAATTTATACAATAACTAAAGACTTTTTTAAACTACTGATCGCTTTTATTTGCAATTGAAAGAATACGGTGTAAAAGTAAAAACGTAACAATAAAATGTCATTCCATTTGTAATTTCCAAATTTTTCATTTACAACCCCATAAAGTATATATATTCTAGATCGTTGTAGACAGCGATAAGCCATGTCCTTCGGCCGTCCGTAAGTTGATATACACTATCCGAAGCCGATTATTGATACATTAATATATCTGCTATAGTCCAAATTAGATTGCTATTTAAAATCGAGCAAATCGGATCACCAATGACTGAGATATAAACAAAAAACCACTATATATATTCGTTATTGATAGCGAAGTCGATACAGTCATGTCCGAGACAATCGGCCCACAAGGAGAGATATAAGAAAACAACCATTTTTGACCTATTTTTGATATATATCTGGATTACTAAGCCATTAATATAGACAATATGAATAACTCTTTGGATAACTCTTTGGCTAAAGTCACACAGAACCGCTGGGAATTTATTTTGAAACACACGTACCTACAATTGAAATACAAATTTAATCGCGTTTAATACATTTTAAAATAGCAACCACATTTACAAGAGTTTTGGTGTATCAGTATTTTTAGATGTAAAACATTGAATTGAGTAGAAAGATTTAAACGTTAATGGGATTTTGGTCTCGTCTCTAAGTTACATGTTCCTAAATGTGTTAGTATAATTTATCAACAGTGGTTTTAAGTACATATTTGTTATTTATGGTGGGAGTAGCACATAAGTATATTTTAAGTAGCTTACAGATATTATTAACTACATAATACACATTGCTAATGAAATTTATACTTATTTAAGGACTTAAAACTAAAGTTAATCAAGAGCAGAACGAAAGCTGTGCAAATAGTTTTAACCTTTGATTTTTTATATGTTGCCATATTTAAACATGAAGCTTTACCCTTTAATGGCAATATCTAAAAAAAAAATGGCTAAAAACGTTGGCCTTAAGGCACCCTTGGGGCTTTAGAAATTGAAACATAGTATAGTGTGTCAATTTGAAAATTAAAAAGTTTTTTAATTGTTCATCACTCAAATCAGATAATTTGAAACTTTTGTTCACTCGACCGGACATTTTTTAAAATTTGATATAAAAAATTACAAATCAAAGCAAAGAAAACAAAACAACATTTTCCTATATGAGAGAAAAACTGAGGCAGTAAAACTGTTATGCACTGCCCAAGAGTGCCTGAAGGCACTCATCAATAAATCACGTCTCTAAAGAGTAGCTTACCTTTTTTTACATAAACCTTAACTCCAATATATAAAATATAAGTATACTTTTTAAGAGAAGAACTAATTTTTATTGCAATCGGGAAACTTTAAAACACTTTAATCAACGTTTGATAACACAACATGGACTTCCATATTTTTTTGGTTGTTAATGCTTTTAGTTTGTAAAAAGTGCAGTAAATACTAAGGAACAGAGCTTTTAAGAGGTTTCAAGGCTTAGAGTTTTTGAAGTAAAAAATCATTTATATTTGCATTTATTGACATTTTTGCGATGAGTGCCTTGAGCCATGCTTATACATTAGAGGGTTACACGAAAGTTCAATCTGATAACCTTTCTGCAGGAATGGTAAAAAATACAAATAATTTTAAAAAATATACTGTAAAAGTTATTTTATAATTACATATAAGGTTTTGGAAGTTTTGTTAGTGGAAATGAAAAAGAAGAAGATGCTGGAATCACCTAAATATTGTGGATTATACTAAGCAACAAAATAAGGAAAAACAAGTAAGAAAGTATACTCCATCAAGTTGGACATAACAATATGAGTATATGAGCAAATAATTATTCCATTACAATTTCAATAATTTTGTTTTTGTGAGTGATTTTGTTATCAATTATGGACCGATCGTCCTGAAATTAGATCGTACGATTTCTTTCTATACTAAACTTATTTCTGTTGAATTTGATGTGGACACAAACATTTTTAAGAGAATTATGCTCGCTAAAGTGAATTTACGAAGTGGTCCTTATATGGGAGCTATAGTCAATTATGGATTGACATAAAAAAAAAAATTAAATGTGATATCGTTTTATATAAAACTTATTTGTGGAGTAACTTGTGTATATAACTATATAAGGATTGAGATCGTAAAATTCTTAACAAACGTTTTTCATTAAAACTTTTAACCCAAATATTATTCGATTTTTTTTATCAATTTACCTTTGTAAAACATGTCAGTTATTATGTTTAATGTCAATTATATTTATTTGTTGCTAATCTGATTAAAATGAGTGACCATAAAAAAGTGCGTACTAAAATAATTAAATATTTTCAACAAAACCCAATTTAGTCCTACAAAAAGTTGGCCACGCATTCAAAGGTCTGCCTTCCAACAGATTCCAATGGTATTAACCCTGCGAAGGTTGAGTCATCCGTTGCCCTTATACGAAGTACAAGGTCCACAGGGACCTATTTATATTTGTATGGAATTTTATATGAAAGTAAATTTTTTTACATTTTTTATTTTTTTTTTGTTTTGAATTGTTATTATTTACTAATTATACATGTATAATGAATGTTAGAAAAAAATTTAAGGAACACTTTTGCGATGTGTGCAAACAATAAAACAAGCCAAAAGACAGTGCACTTATTAACGATTTCTTGAAATTTCAGTTCCCGTACTAAATACATTCCCCTACTAAACACATTTAAATCTCAATAGAAACTAAACTATTGGTCGGATCGCTTTGATTTTTTTACTTACTTCCATGGACCATCAAGGAGTAATTTCAGTTTGAAAATGAAAAAGGTCCCCAGACCTTCTCACCCACCGGAGGGTTAAACAATATCCTGGTTCAGGTAGAAGGAATGGTCCACATTATGTTTCTAAACCCAAACAAATAGAAATCATTTTCAAAAGAGCTCCCAACGCATCTGGTAGGAAAGCAGTCCGGTTAGCTCAGTAGTCGGACTACTTGGTGCGAAAAGTTATAGCCAATGCAAGTTTAAAAACATACAAGTCTCAAAAAGTTCCTGACAGGAACACTGCTAAAAATTTAGAGGCCAAAAACAGAGCATGACGAAACGTATGTTCTGGAAAATTTTTCGCAACTTCCTGATCAAAAATTTTATGTTGCTGATGCTCGAGGGAATGTTGAAGAAAAGTTAAAAATCCAATAAAACTTAGTATGTCCACTTATTTTTGGCCTGATTTGGCATCCTGTCACTTGAAGAAAAGTTTAAAACCCAAAAGCAGACAAAATTTCCAAAAAGTTCTTCGTATGGCAAGCAATATGCAGTTGCGGCAAAAGAATCCAATCATTTGTTACAACGGGCTCTATAAATAAATAAATAAATAAGACTTCTTAGTGTGTAAACTTATTTTTGGCCTGATTTGGCATCCTGTCACTATGGTAATCAATCCCTTTAGTGGTACATGAACAATAATGTGGTATTTGTACCAAGAGGGGCATATCCTCCAAACTGTCCGGAGCTAAGGCCAGTGGAGAGATATTGGGCTCTTATTAAAAGAGAATTGAAGAGCACAAAAAAGGTGTCCAAAAGTGTGGTCGATTTTAAACGGAGATGGACTACCTGTTCGAGCAAAGTGACAGAAACCACTATAAAAATGTTAATGGGAGTGTTTCCGAAAAAAGTTCAAAATTTCATCACTAGTGATTAAAACTATAAAAATATTTTTTTTTTTTTTTTTTGTAAATTGTTTTTCAAAAATCAAAGCTGTAAGTTTAGTGATTTCGTTTTTATTAACATATGTATATGTATGTTAAGAATTTTTAAGTCTCACTCCTTATGTGAAAAATCTATGACAACAAAGCTACATTTTATGTGCTCCATATGCCATTTTGAAAATTTTTGGTTAAGGATGCCACCTAATTTTTCAAATCTGCAATCCGTTTTCGTCTATCTCGTCTCGTTACTGAGATAAAGCGTGTCCATTTTGCTCTATATCTTTCAAAACAGAACTTTTTTCAGTACATAATCAAGAAATTGATTACTGCTGGGCATTTTGCTCTACGTGCAATTAAAATCTTTGAATTTTTTCAATATATTTTTCCGTTATAAAGAATTGCTATGAGTTCTTCCTTTTATATAGAATACTGTTGTATAACATCTCTCTCTTGCTCTCTCTATAGTCAACGTTTGACGCACTTATTTAGGTTTAGCTGTAACACCTTAGCGTACATTTGCCCGTTTACGTGGAGCCCATGGCCGTTGCGCACAATCTTCAATAAAAAATAATCCAACGGAGGATGACATTAAAGAATTCGATATTTACAGAAATGAAATAAAAGTAGCACGTGCCGTAGATCACCGAAAACAATACCCTTTTTCTGATGTATGTTTTGATTTGCTAAATACGTGTTTACAATATGACCGTTACAACTGTCAATAGTAACCATTTGTTATCGATATCGACGAAAAATATACAATTTCTTGACTCAATATTGACGACGATGTCGACGACGCCAAATAGAATAAGTGTGAGTATTTTGTGATTTTAAAACAACTATATGGTATAAAAATCACAAAATCGTATCGAGTAGTTTCTTAGAAAAATTATGTTAAAGTTCAACATCGATTTACTAATAATGCATTTTTGGCACGTAGAGCACTTAAACCCCCGAAGGACGATTTCTATTGGGGTAAGCTGATATTATGGACCAATTTCCGAAATTTCCAGTAGACTTCATCCTAGGGCGAAAAATATATATGTGCCAAATCTGATAGAAATATCTTTAAAATTGGTACATGTATTTTGCGTACAAGCTTATTTCAAATCGAGATATAAGGAAAAAAACACATCTATTGTTACGCTCGGCTAGTATTTGTAAATAATAAAAATTGTTGTCGTCTAAAGTTTTATAACCGAAATGGACAATAGTGGTTAAGTGGCATGAAGAAGATGTTCCCTGCTAGCTCTTTGGTAGAAATAACTCTTAACCCATATTCCGAAAGCGTAAGCATATAACATACTCATGTCATGCCTTTAAAAATACCTCAGAGTATGCAAATATCAAAAAAAAAAAGTCTAAATACGCAAAAAAAAATATAAAAAAAAGAAAAGAACAAACTAAACCATGACGAGGTGATTTGTCATGTAGGGTACAATTCTCCCACCCAATTAACTAACGCCTTGACAGAAAGATTACCCCTATTTTATATCTGTCCCTAATAAACATGACTTCTAACTTACATATCTTCACATTTTCTTTTGGCTATCCTTCCCATTAAAGAAAAGAAGTTAATGATGTTTCATTTTAAAAGAACTTCAAATATTTAATTTATTAAAAAAAAAGATAATGTAAAGCAAAACAAAAAAAATAAAATAATGAGACTCTACTATATTCATTCATAAAATAATTTTATATATATGTAGGCATGTAAGATCATTCTAAGAGAGAAATGATCATAAAAGTGAAATGTAAAATTACTTATTAATACGCATGGGGACAAAGTTGAAAACGGACCGACAGATAAACAAAATAAATATAATTGATACTCTTAATTATAATTACTCACAAAATCAATAAGCAGAGATGTTCCAATTCATGATGTCTCTTTGATGTTGGGCCCAGCAATCAGGAGTACATGATGAAGTTGTTTTTGTTATTTAAAAATAAGTTACAATGATTTTGAGATTATGAATGAAAATAATAAAAGTAACAAAAAAAAAAAAAAAGAAATAAGTAGAGTAAAATAAAGGTTAGCAAAAGATATTTTATACACTAATGGAAAAATGTTAGTAAATTCAATTTAACATTTTTAATTATAATAATTTGAATTATGTATAATATGAAATGAATATGAATTTTTAGATTAATAATATTTAAATATTTACATTATGTTTAAGAATAGAAATACAAGTCAATTATAGTTTTAAATTTTAAACATATTTAAATACTATAAGTTGTAAACTATAAGTAAAATATTAAATTAAGTATAAATTTTAACAGGTTTTAATAATCATTAAGAAAAGTATTTAATTCAAGTGTACTTTATAAAATTGTATGTAGTTTTACAAGATTTTATAAGAAATTCAGTAATTTTGATATAAATATAGATGCAATTTAGATTAGTTAGTTAATGGAATTTTTAAGTAGAATATTACATTATAAAAATCTTTAAACAAAATTCAAGGTGCAATATAAATTTAAGTTTCTTAATAAGTTTTAAAATAATTTAATTTAGTTTTGTAGACAAATTCTAAGATAACATTTTTAAGTTAATTTAAGTACAATATTGAATTTTTTTTTAATTTAGATTCAGTTTTTAGAAAAATTTTAGTTTTAATTCTGGAATTCAACGTGTATTTAACAACGTGTTTTTCAATTCTGTTTGAGGTTATTTAAAACGTATGGTATATGGACTATTGGAATATGTAAATTTTTACAATTTTGTTATTTTCACATAAATTTAATATAGCAATCGGGAATTAAATTCATTTAAAAAAAATAAAGGGTTTTCCTCTGGATTTTCAGAATTATGGCTTATGTGTAGCTTTATATATTCGGGCACATGGTCCGTTTTGTGTCAAAATTGAGGGTTAAGAAATAACCTGTATTATACCAATATTGTAACTCCAGAATTTTCTGAGTATTGGTGGTTGCCAAGTTGTCAGTAAATAATTTTTCGAAGTGATTACTATGTCGGATATTAATAGTTTTCAAAGATTTGGACGAAGTTAGGTGGTCACACATGTGCGCCTTATTGGTATTGTATGAATCTTGGAGGATAAGTCACCAATTTTATAAAAGTGTTGTTCTCTGAAGAAATTTTCCCTGAATAATACCAAAAATTTCTAATAAAATATTTATAAAGTGAAAGGATATAATTCTCCACAAGACTTACTTAGAATCAGGATATATATTAGAATCAGGATATATATGAATATATACACTAAATAATTTGTTGCACAATATTATATAATATTCCATACACCACATGGAAAATGTTCACTTAAAATTTTCACTTTTAATAACTTTTGCTTTTAAACACGTCTTATAATATCAACTTTCTATTTGAGAATGAATTGAATGTGACAAACTGATATGTTACTAAGTAAACTGCATTATTAAAGAATTTAATAAGTGCGTAATACTTTTCCAATGAGAATTAATGGAAGAACATAATTACAATTGCATTCATGTTTGTTGAAAGAAGACAATAATATTTCGGTAAAATAAATGAGATGCTAATTTTATTAGTGTACAATAGAATATACATAATTACGCACATATCAAAAGCGTGAGAACTAAAATAAGGTGTAAAAGAAACAACAAAATATCTATCATGCTATTTACATGGGGAAGGAAACCAATCTAAAGCGTGTGAAAATACAATATAAAAAAAAATTATTTTAAATAAAATTGGCGAAAATCTTTAAACAATTTTTGCAAATGAAAAATCGTAACAAAACTGTTTCGTTTGAGAATTTATTTGATAAACGAACAGGAATCCGATTTTTTTAATTTTAACCTATAATTGTGTTTTCTTTTCTATGAATGAGTTCAAAGATAATCAATATTCTCTTATTTGAAATTTGTAACAACAAGTTTTATTATTCATGATATGAAACCACGTGTGGCACGACCCACGAAAGCCGGGCAAAATATTTTATCGTTTTAAATCCGATGTGTGATATTTACCAACATATTTGCCATTGAAATCTTCAATATCGTACAGATTATTCCCAATTTTCCTCTTAATCCTGCATTTAACAAACTTAGGCAAGAATTTTCTATTAATATGTTTCGACATATCGCTTAATAAATGATTTTTCCTGAATACGACTTCGTCTTTTTGAAATTGGATGGGCCTACTTCTGAGATTGTATGTTTTCATTGCCTTCGTATGTGCAATATTCAAATTTTCTCGCAATTTTCCTCTTAGTTTTGCTAGCTTATCAGATCGATCAATGATATTGAAATCCTCGCCAGACATGCAACCAAGTTTATCCAATATTTTATAAGTGGATCCGTGCTGGATCATATTTTGGCCGAATACGGCAAAATAAGGAGAACACTGAATCGAGGTGTGAAAATCGCTACGTAATATACTCAAAATTTGCGGGATATATTTGTCCCAATCCCTATGATCTTTGTGATTCTGTAGAAAACACCTAATCTTCGTGACGATTTCGCGATTTACACGTTCGGACGCATTCGAATGGGGAGCATAAAAGCCCGTGGTTACGTGATTAATTTCGTACATTTCAAAAAACTCTCTCATATCCTTGGACACGAATTGCTTGCCATTGTCACTATGAACATACCTAGGCACTCCAAATGTGGGAAACATTTCCGTTTGAAAAAACAAAATTACATTTGCGGATGTTGCGGATTTCATAGGTTTAAGAAACACGAATTTCGTTAAATGGTCCACACATATAAAAATAACCGAATTTTTGACTTTGGTAAACGGGTATGGGCCGAGAAAATCACAATACCATCTCTCAAACGGTCTATTAGAGATGAATTGATTACCCATGATTGGCCTAGAGACTTGGTTGGTGGACTTGTTGCTCTTACACACTTCACAGCTATTAAGATATTGCTTAACGTCATTTGCCATCGAAGGCCAAAAGTACTTACTACGAATTCTAGATAAAGTTTTTACAAAACCACCATGGCAAGAAGAATTAGAATTATGTGCTAAATGTATTACTTTATGTGTGAGAGATTTTGGGACCCATATTCGCCAAAGTGTATCCTCTTCGTTTTCCACGCCTTGCCTAAAATGAACACGTTTCAGAACAACATTATCTGATATGCGAAGATCAGGCAAAGACTCTTCATTTTCCGAAATCGTTTTCTTAATATCTTGGTATTCGCTATCATCAAATTCTGCTGACGTTAAGTCGATTTCACTAAAACGATTTGTTGAATCTAACTCATCCACCTCAATTCTCGACAAACAATCTGGTACGGTATTTAGTGTTCCCTTTCTATGCTCAATCCTGAAATCATATCGTTGTAGCTTTAAGCTCCAACGGGCCAATCTTCCGCTAAGGTCTTTTTGCGACATTAGCCACATAAGGGAAGAATGGTCCGTAATTATACGGAACGGTAACCCATCAATATAAGCTCTAAACCTATTCACACACACAATAGCCGCCAAGCATTCAAGCTCCGTCACCGTATAATTCTTTTGTGCACCATTCAATTTCTGGGACACATACGCAATGGGATGTTCCCTACCATGATCATCACACTGAAATAGCACACCGCCAACACCTATTTTCGACGCATCACACTGAATGATAAATTCCCTGTTAAAGTCTGGTTGAGCAAGGACAGGGGCAGTGGAAAGAGCTAGTTTTAGATTTTCAAATGACATTTTTGCTGCCTCTGTTAAGTTAAAGGATTTTTGGGATTTCTTTAAACAATCAGTCAATGAACCAGATATATCTGCAAAATTATTAATAAAGCCTCTGTACCAGTTAGCCATTCCCACAAATCTTCTCAGCTGTTTTGGCGTCTTTGGTAATGGGAAGTTCTTAATCGCCTCAACTTTTTCCGGGTCTACTTTGAGGCACCCTTCACCTACTATATAACCCAAATAACGAATTTGTTTTTGGCAAAATTTACTCTTAGAGACGTTGATGGTAAGTTTAGCCCTTTGAAGACACAAAGCCACTTCAGATAGAAGTTCAATATGTGACGAAAAATCCGAGCTGCAGACCAATAAGTCGTCCAGGTAAATAAAAACATTTTCTCGTAACCGTGAAGGTATTACCTTGTCCATGAGACGACTCATTGTCTGTGGACCGTTACATAGGCCAAATGGCATATATTTGTAATGATAGAGTGGCTTGCCGGGAATAACAAACGCTGTTTTCTCTTTAGAGCTTTCAGAAAGACGGATTTGTAGAAAAGCGTCTTTTAGGTCTATACCGCTTATGTAAAAAGTGTCTTTAAGCCTACTGAGCAATCCATTAATGTGGGGTAAGGGGTAGGAATCCTTCTTGGTAACAGCGTTGAGTTTCCTAGAGTCAATACAGAGTCTTATCTTCCCTGGTTTCCTTACGAGAACTGCAGGAGAACACCAGGGCGAATTCGATTCTTCGATAACGCCCATATTGAGTAATCTATTGATTTCCGCATACGCTTCCTCTTGTCTTGGTGGTGACAAGGGGTAATGTTTACATTTTATCGGTGTGGCGTCACCAGTATCAATATGGTGTTCGAGTAAATCGGTACATCCTAAGCCAAGAATCTCAAAAGATGGAAATTTTTTTATTGTTTTATCTAAGATCAGTTTCTGTTCTGGTGTAAGGTCGTGGAAATGATCATTCGATTCTGAATCACAAACAAGTTCTGAAATATTATTACTAATAGAAGAAACCGGGATTATGTCAGGGGCAAGTGCGAAATCTCGCCAAAAATTTACACCAAAATATGCCTCTTGACTTAATGTTGGTACTAAATAAAATGAAATATTTTTCTCGACACCTTTAAAAACAACTGGCAATGTACAAAAACCGATTACGTTTTGTTTGGCGCCATTAGCAGTACGAAGAGTAGAATCTAGTTTTCGATATGAAATGTTATTTCTTTCCAAAAATGATAAGCAATCTTTACCCAAAACTGAGACGTTAGCCCCAGAGTCTAAAAGACCAACTAATGTTTCATTCAGTATTCTAACCCTGGCAAATGGCCTATCATCGGAACCGTGAATTATTGATGACTCTAATATTTTACGAAAATAACGACGCTTTTTATAGCGTATTCTACATTTCATTATCTTGAGGCTTGGTTTATTAAGAAAAGTTTTATTGGTAGGAGAAAAAAGCAAATTATCGCTACTGCAACAGCTTTGAAACGTTTTTACTTGTGATGAAATGTTTTTTGTTGAAATAGAGTTTGTTTGTGTATTATCAAGTAAGGTTTTAGTCATATCAGGAGGATTTAAGTTATTACTCCTATTGGAGTTTAAGTCAAACTCGGGGTTTGAGGGGGTGGACGAGTGTCCCCGGTCGCCAGTTCGCCCACTTTGCGGTTTCCCAGTGAATTGTGCTTATTAGGACAATTAGGTGTAAAAACACCTTTATGGCCACATTTAAAGCAAAATGGTTGTTTAATTTCTTGGGTGCAATAAATATAAGAGTGTCCAAGTGACATGCAATTCCAACACTTTATGTTAGAATAATCATATCTAATTCTTCTACCAGAGACCTGAATCGCGTCAATTTGCGGATCTATGTCTTCAGAATCCTCTGCATCAGGGAGCGAGAGGTTTATCTCATTGACGTTTCTAGAATTTACTGTATTTGGATTTTGAAATTTTGTTTCCCTAATAACTTTCTCTGCTTTGCGAGCAGTATCTCTGAATTCATTCAGATTCTGTGTTTCCGTATTAAATAATAAAAATCTAAGATTTGAGTGTATGTTTCTCTTCATTATCTCAATTAAAGTCATATCCGGTAATGGATTCTGTAATCGCAAATTCATGGATACTATAGACGTATGGAAATCGTCGTAGCTTTCCTTAAATTGTTGTTTACGCAACGAAATCTTTAATAACACATCATGGTCTGATTCCAAATGTCCGAATTCTTTTGTAAGAGCCTGTCGCAAAAGTGGATAAGTTACGTTTCTATTTTGCTTCGTAAAAAGCCAATACCACTCTTCCGCTCTGCCCTCTAACAGAACATGAAAGTTCGATAGTAAATGCTCATCAGGACATCTGGATCTGGCGCAAAGTGTTTCCACTTTAAACAAGAAATCTGAAACAGATCCAGATCCATTATAAATTACTTTCCACTTCTCAAGTTTAATGTTAGCCTCACAATTCGCAAAAGATCTGCTTTGATTTTCCGAAGGACGATTATTATTAGAAACAGGAGTGTTCGACTCCGTAAAATTTGAAAAAAACTCTTGTTGTCGGTTTGCATTTGATGTAGAAACACTACCAATTTGAGCAATACTAGCTCTTATTGACGTTAATTCTTTTCTGAATTCCTCTTGAGTGTTTCTCATTGTTTGCTGCATCAGGGTAATTAATGAGTCAAGTGAGGATGAGGATGTGGCATTATTATTATTTGGAGCCAAAGGAGCATTATTGCTCGAAAGAGAATACTGTTCACAAGGCGGATTCATTATTGGTTCTAAAGTTGTTTCAATACCAGGAATGTTTACGTTTGGTTCCGAGGTCGAATTTTGATTACTAAGAACTTGAATGTCCTGAAATAATGTAGATGATTGTAAGATACTTGAACTTTGTGGCCTAGGAATCTGTTGTACAGGTGGTGGCTTATTTGCCGGAGAATGCGTTACCCTAGGTTTCGGACTACTGGTGCTAGACTGTAATTCTACTGATATATTATTTCTTGCAGCAGAAGATCCTCGTCTTTGTCCAAAAGAACTATTTTTATTGCCTCTTAAAGAATTCCTAGTTTCCATAGCACAGCAAAAAAAAATTCCTATCACAATCTCACAAATTAAGAACGCCTTTAATTAAAATTGAATACAGTTATTAACTTTTGTGTTAATCTATTTTCTTTCTATAATCTCTTATATTTTTCTGTTGATAAGACAAACAGGCAAAACAATGTGTGAAAATAATCAGAGATAAATTTTATGTGAATTCTGGGAAGGATTCACCATAACAATATGTAAAAATTACGCAAGTATAAGTCATGTTTAAAAAAAATAGAAGTGCTTCGTATTTATATTAAAAAATATCGGACTACTTCCTTTTTATATATATATATATTTAAACTAGCAAACAATATTAAAGAATTCAAACTACAACATTAAGAAATTTTAATTCTAATCTCAATAATGGACTTGAAAGAAATCAATAACATATCGTTCTTGTTTTCATTTAATGCAACTTAGACCAAACTTAATAAATAATTCAGAATTAGGACTCTTAAATGCAAAACAAGATTTAGTTAAAATAGGTAAAAACTACATATATTATATACATTTTCCATAGCGCATATAGATTCAGAACTGTTGTGTTCATAAAAATTCTAAGACTTCTATGGATTAATGTATATAAAAGATGTTAATGTAAATAGTCTGTTTACCTATGTAATTTATTTTATACTTATATGTTCATTTCAAATTTTCTATTTTCTTCTACAAGATCTACAAGAATTTTAATATACTATATTCACTAGACTTTAACGTTGGATCTAAGATAGGCTTGCAAACTTGTTGGAAATTCATTAGGCATATTAAACCTAAACCTAGACTTTACCGTTGGGCGCCATATATGTTACGCTCGGCTAGTATTTGTAAATAATAAAAATTGTTGTCGTCTAAAGCTTTATAACCGAAATGGACAATAGTGGTTAAGTGGCATGAAGAAGATGTTCCCTGCTAGCTCTTTGGTAGAAATAACTCTTAACCCATATTCCGAAAGCGTAAGCATATAACATACTCATGTCATGCCTTTAAAAATACCTCAGAGTATGCAAATATCAAAAAAAAAAAGTCTAAATACGCAAAAAAAAATATAAAAAAAAGAAAAGAACAAACTAAACCATGACGAGGTGATTTGTCATGTAGGGTACAATTCTCCCACCCAATTAACTAACGCCTTGACAGAAAGATTACCCCTATTTTATATCTGTCCCTAATAAACATGACTTCTAACTTACATATCTTCACATTTTCTTTTGGCTATCCTTCCCATTAAAGAAAAGAAGTTAATGATGTTTCATTTTAAAAGAACTTCAAATATTTAATTTATTAAAAAAAAAGATAATGTAAAGCAAAACAAAAAAAATAAAATAATGAGACTCTACTATATTCATTCATAAAATAATTTTATATATATGTAGGCATGTAAGATCATTCTAAGAGAGAAATGATCATAAAAGTGAAATGTAAAATTACTTATTAATACGCATGGGGACAAAGTTGAAAACGGACCGACAGATAAACAAAATAAATATAATTGATACTCTTAATTATAATTACTCACAAAATCAATAAGCAGAGATGTTCCAATTCATGATGTCTCTTTGATGTTGGGCCCAGCAATCAGGAGTACATGATGAAGTTGTTTTTGTTATTTAAAAATAAGTTACAATGATTTTGAGATTATGAATGAAAATAATAAAAGTAACAAAAAAAAAAAAAAGAAATAAGTAGAGTAAAATAAAGGTTAGCAAAAGATATTTTATACACTAATGGAAAAATGTTAGTAAATTCAATTTAACATTTTTAATTATAATAATTTGAATTATGTATAATATGAAATGAATATGAATTTTTAGATTAATAATATTTAAATATTTACATTATGTTTAAGAATAGAAATACAAGTCAATTATAGTTTTAAATTTTAAACATATTTAAATACTATAAGTTGTAAACTATAAGTAAAATATTAAATTAAGTATAAATTTTAACAGGTTTTAATAATCATTAAGAAAAGTATTTAATTCAAGTGTACTTTATAAAATTGTATGTAGTTTTACAAGATTTTATAAGAAATTCAGTAATTTTGATATAAATATAGATGCAATTTAGATTAGTTAGTTAATGGAATTTTTAAGTAGAATATTACATTATAAAAATCTTTAAACAAAATTCAAGGTGCAATATAAATTTAAGTTTCTTAATAAGTTTTAAAATAATTTAATTTAGTTTTGTAGACAAATTCTAAGATAACATTTTTAAGTTAATTTAAGTACAATATTGAATTTTTTTTTAATTTAGATTCAGTTTTTAGAAAAATTTTAGTTTTAATTCTGGAATTCAACGTGTATTTAACAACGTGTTTTTCAATTCTGTTTGAGGTTATTTAAAACGTATGGTATATGGACTATTGGAATATGTAAATTTTTACAATTTTGTTATTTTCACATAAATTTAATATAGCAATCGGGAATTAAATTCATTTAAAAAAAATAAAGGGTTTTCCTCTGGATTTTCAGAATTATGGCTTATGTGTAGCTTTATATATTCGGGCACATGGTCCGTTTTGTGTCAAAATTGAGGGTTAAGAAATAACCTGTATTATACCAATATTGTAACTCCAGAATTTTCTGAGTATTGGTGGTTGCCAAGTTGTCAGTAAATAATTTTTCGAAGTGATTACTATGTCGGATATTAATAGTTTTCAAAGATTTGGACGAAGTTAGGTGGTCACACATGTGCGCCTTATTGGTATTGTATGAATCTTGGAGGATAAGTCACCAATTTTATAAAAGTGTTGTTCTCTGAAGAAATTTTCCCTGAATAATACCAAAAATTTCTAATAAAATATTTATAAAGTGAAAGGATATAATTCTCCACAAGACTTACTTAGAATCAGGATATATATTAGAATCAGGATATATATGAATATATACACTAAATAATTTGTTGCACAATATTATATAATATTCCATACACCACATGGAAAATGTTCACTTAAAATTTTCACTTTTAATAACTTTTGCTTTTAAACACGTCTTATAATATCAACTTTCTATTTGAGAATGAATTGAATGTGACAAACTGATATGTTACTAAGTAAACTGCATTATTAAAGAATTTAATAAGTGCGTAATACTTTTCCAATGAGAATTAATGGAAGAACATAATTACAATTGCATTCATGTTTGTTGAAAGAAGACAATAATATTTCGGTAAAATAAATGAGATGCTAATTTTATTAGTGTACAATAGAATATACATAATTACGCACATATCAAAAGCGTGAGAACTAAAATAAGGTGTAAAAGAAACAACAAAATATCTATCATGCTATTTACATGGGGAAGGAAACCAATCTAAAGCGTGTGAAAATACAATATAAAAAAAAATTATTTTAAATAAAATTGGCGAAAATCTTTAAACAATTTTTGCAAATGAAAAATCGTAACACTATCTTGATTTTAATTATATTTTTTTTAAATATGTATATAACACTCATAAATTCTACATGATTTTTATAATAATACTTAGTTAAATTTCTTAATTGCACCTACTAATCTATCTATAGAATTCCTTTAATGTTAATTTTAAAGTCGTTATTTAAAGCTTTAAAAACATCATCGGAAATATCTGAAAGCAGTAAAGCAAAGTCTTAAATTTGTGCGTGTCTGCTAATGATTGGTCTCTTACAGCAGCTTTTTTAAATTATAGAGCACATGTTTTTCATTACATACATATATTCATACAAACCCCACATTAAACTTCAGCGGGGAAAAATGCTAGGGCTTCACTTGTTAGGCCTTTTAAAAGAAATATTTACATAGGAACTGATATCGAAAAATTCTTAACATACATATATACTAATAAAAATTAAACCACTAAATTTACAGTTCTGATTTTTTTTTTTTATTTGATTGAAATTATTATTACAATTTACAAAAAGAAATATTTTTATAGTTCTAATCACTAATGATGATGCCACTTTAAAATCATCCATACTTTTGGACACATTGTGCTCTTCAATTTTCTTTTATTAAGAGCCCAATATCTATCCACTGGACTCAGCTCCAGGCAGTTTGGAGGAATTGCCTCTCTTGGCACAAATACCACATTATTGTTCTTGTACCACTCAAGACCTTTCTTACCATAGTGACAGATGCCAAATCAGGCCAAAAATAAGTGGACACATTACATTCCTTGATGTAAATTTCGGTATTTATAGAGCCCTTTGTAACAAATGTTTTTTTTTTTGCCGCAACTGCATATTGCTTGCCATACCAAAAACTTTTTGGGAAATTTTGTCTACTTTTGGGTCCTAAACTTTTCTTCAACATTCCCTCGAGCATTGCCAACATAAAAAAATTTACCCAGAAGCTGCGAAAAATTTTCCATACGTTCATTTCGTCATCCATTATGCAGCAGGTATATTTTTTGTATAAAATTTTTAGCAGAGTTCCTGTCAGGAACTTTTTAAGCCGTGTATTCTTTTAAACCTTTATTGGCTTTAACTTTTCCTACCAAATAGTCCGAGTACTGAGATAACCGGATTGCTTTCCTACCGGATGTGCAGGGAGCTCCTTTGAAAATGCTTTCTATTTATTGACTTTAGAAACATAATGTGGACTATTCCTTCTTCCCGATACTGTTAAATAACATTGAAATCAGTTTGACCACAGAACTTTGATTGTTTGGCCAACTATTTTTAGGACCAAGTTGGGTTTTGTTGAAAATATTTAATAATTATAGTACGCACTTTTTTCTCGTCATTCATTTTAATCAGATTAACAACAAATGATTAAATCAGATTAAATACAAAGGTAACTTGATAAAAAAAAATTAAATAATAAGAATTTTTCGATATCAGTCCTTATTCTAAATGATGCGTTTCTCATGTTCTAAGAGGACTTTGCTTCTACATACTTTTGAATAATTTAGTACACATTCAAAATTGCATTGCACAACAGAGATTAGCAATGAATCACTTTTTCGCTATTCATTTGCACTTATGAAATAATAAGTATTAGTGAGTAACCATCATTGAAATAAAACTACTCTAACGTACTCATATTCATAATAACATTGATTTATAAGTAGCATTAAATATGAATCCGACGTCGACATCATATTGAAACGAACTCAAATCTGTTTGATTAATAAATAACCTCAGCCTGTCTTATAATTTTAGGAAAATACTCATGGTACTTACTATTGATTCAACTCATTCGACTCATGCATGTTCTTTTAGTGTAATTATACAGAATTCGTCAACACTGAGACACACAACCTCATAATGAGCATTTTAATGTTCGTATTCTCATCATACTTATTTTGCATCGTCTTTATACGACAAATTAAGTAAAGTAGAGTCGAAATCAACAACGTCATAAATATTATTAAGTATATGAGTATGATGATTACCTCAAACTTTACGAGTAGATATGAGTCTCGACAACATTGTAATATATATGAACGCGTGTAAGTACAAGAAGTTTTGAGTCATGATTCAACTCTACTCACTTTTTCACTACACATTGCTGATCTCTGTTGCACAATAAGGTCAAGCTAATTTTGCATATTCTATACAAATTTAGTTAAGTAGAGTCGAAATCAGCAACGTCATAAATATTATTAAGTATGAGTATTAGGGTGGGTTGATTTTTTTCAAGAAAAATCGTATAGCAGAAATGCAATCTACGGAAAATTCTAAGAAATTTTTCCCAGGAAACCATAGGTCTAAAGTCAAATCCTATCTTGTGCATTTCGTATTTCTTCCAATGATGTTTCAGTATAATTTTTTTTAGTAGTTTTTTTATTGGATAAAAGATGAAATGCGCAAGATAGGATTTGATTTTAGACCTATGGTTTCTTGGGAAAAATTTATTAGAATTTTCCGTAGATTGCGTTTCTGCTATACGATTTTTTACTTTTTGATCGTCCATACAAATCGACCCAGCCTAATGAGTATAATGACGAGTAACTCAAACTTTACGAGTAGATATAAGTCTCGACAACTTTGTAATATATATGAATGCGTATAAGTACAAGAAGTTTTGAGTCATGATTCAACTCTACTCACTTTTTCACTACACATTGAAATTCAAACATAATTGGTTTTTCCCTTATTCCCATATGTGGTATCTCTATAATTAAAATTTGTATTGCTCTCTTTATTATGAACTGTTACAACAAACCGGAAGAAGGTACAAAATCTTTTAAAATAAAGAATCTTTTATATCACATTATGTTGTGAAGTTCGCGTAAAGTATTTTTTTATATATTGGGTGTATGACTTAAAAATGCCAGATTTTTTCACATGTTTAGCTTTTATTTTGAAACATTTGTACAATATAAATTTATTCAACGCAGTGACCATTGTTAGCTATGACATTTTCTCATCTTTCTGTCAACATAAGGATTCTGAGCCAAAACAACTGCTCATCTTTTGAGTCCAAGTACAAACCAAGCAAATTTCGAATCTTCTATGGTGAAGCGTATTCCAGAGAGAGCGTTCTGCATCGAGCAAAACAAACAATATTCGGACGGGCAAGGTCTTTACTATAAGGCGGGTGCGGCAAAACTTCCCACCCACTTCAATCTAAATAGTTGTCATGATGGAATATTACGGTTTCATGTCTTACCCAAATTCTGGGCGTTTTTTTGCAATTGCTCGCTTCACGAATCAGTTGCGTTAGATGCAGGTTCTACGTGATGGTCTGGTCAGATTTCGGCAGCATATAGTATATAGTTGCTTTCACCAAATACAGTAATAATTCGGTGTCAACATGATTTTCATTATAGCGTTCAAGCATCGTTTCGGACATACAAAATCGTCTTTTACGATCAACCGGATTCAGTTTGTAAGGTATCCAATTTCCCTGTTTTTGGATGAATCCTGCTACTTAAAAACGTTTTTAAATTTCTGATTGAGTTACTCCCAATGGTTTTGGATACTCTTGTTGAGATTGACAACAATCTTAATGGAGTAATGCTTTCAACGAGAAACTTCCCGCATATGACGCTTTGTTTGTTGTTGTTTACACTATAATGTTCAATGCCGCATTTTTAAGTCATACGCACAATATAAAATCTATTATTTAGGTATTATGTTGAATTCATTAAGAATATATTCCCGAATAACACTTTTTAAAGGCCTGAACCAGAAGACCTTCAATTTCAGGCCTTTTAATAGATGTTCCTATGTAGACAATATATGAGGTATTGAACACTGAACAGAACTCCTTACAGGCATACAACGGAAGACCTTTTAATATATTTGCTTTAGTAGGCTTTCTAACATCCATATAACAGAAGGAGTATGCACGGACTTGGCTGCCAATGACATGCGGTGTAAAATTTGAACGATTTTCAAATCCGGCTGGTGTTCATGAGTCTCCAAATTAGGCCTTTAGGAAGGCTTCTTTAACGCATATTTTTCCCGATGGGAAAAACACACACACACATAGAAACATACACATATATTTAAAAAAAAAAAGTAACAACATTCACGTAGCTTCATTTAAAAGTAATTTAATGCCAGTTCAAAAAGGAAATACACACATATAAATACATATAAAAACAAGTTAAGGTAAAATGGATCATTATACATAATGTATCCCCCTAACAAGATACAATAGCAGTGGTGGCAGCAGAAAAAATAAACTGAAACTTATTTCAAACGCAAAACAGCCAAAGGAAATACAAACATGTTCGTACAACTCAACAATCTGCAGAAAGCGAGAGATGGTGTAGGAAGACAAGACAAGACAAGACAAGGCAACATTGCTAACAAGAAATTGTCATCAACAAGTTGTAAAATCAACCCCAATGAAGAAAAATAAATAAGAAAATGAAACTAAAAGACCATAAATTGCAAACGTAAAAAGTATGGCAAAAAAAGCAACAAACAGCAGAATAAAAAAGGCAAAAACTTTTCTTCAAGAAAAAATATTAAATCAACAGCAAACAGGTAAAATGAAAATAATAGCAACAACAACGGTATCAGCATTATGTAAAGGAAACAAGAATTTTTAAAGAAAAAATGTTTCCAAAAATTTTACCACAAAGAAGCTTATCATATTTTATTTAAGAGCCAAAGGAAGCCCAACACAACCGAACGCCATTAAACATTAAGAGATTCATGTGTGAGGGGGGCGTTAAAATACAGAGAATGTTGGCTGGTGGAAAAAGCGTTTAAAACTAATAATTGTAAAACAGTGCTACTTATTTGATACTGTATTGTAGTATTCAGTTATAAAAATAGTAAAATTTAATAGCATTATTTTGTAATTGCGATAATTATCGGTGAATAGTTATAATTTTTCACATTTTTATTATATGGTCGGTCAAGCCAGATCTTTTAAAATTTGAATCATTAATTTTTCTTGAGTGATTTATGACAGATATGAGCAATTTAATTATCAGCTTGAAAATTCTGATTTTTTTACAGAAAAACGAACAATGTCATATTTGTGAGCTAAAGGTCATTAAGAATTCAGCTGCTTTTTACCATTCAGCAATAATGGGTGGCTATGGCCATGCAATTTGAAATGTTTTGACCTGTACCTATATGTCAAATCGCATATTAATAATGATATTTTAATAAAAATACTATTTAACACTTTCCTCGTAATTTCATTATTAACCTCTCAGTTTTTACTAAAGTAGAAATATACTTGTCTGAGTAGAAACCGAAATCTGAAATAAATATATTGGATTTTGAATTCGACAGTTTAAAAAAATCCATTTTCGAAGTAGTACAAAAGGACAAAAAAATTACGAAAACGGGTAAATTACGCTCAGTGCGAAATTTTTTTAAAATAGTGGTTCCTGGACGAATATTCCTTGCTAACTCGAAAATGGATTTTTTGAAATTGTCGAATTCGAAATCCGATATACAAGGTGGCGCAAAAGTAATCCTCCTATCTGAAAATGCTATAAATTTTGCGAGGCCCCTAATGTCAGTTCTGTTTTGACATTTGTGTAGTAAACACATGCAAAATACACGCTAATAAACAATGTTACGCTACACTGCTCCAGAAAGCGGAATATTGCTGACTATTTATTTGACCAATAATCGGCAAAATTTATAGCATTTTCTGACAGGAGAATTACTTTTGCCCCACCTGTTATTAATTTCAGTTTTCGGTTTCAACTCAGACAAGTATATTTCTACTTTAGTAAAGAGGTTAATAATGAAATTACGATTGTTGATTGTTGATCTGATTAAATTGGTAATATTCCTACTTGTCTTTGGATTAGTTCTGATGTGTCCCTCCTTCTTAATAGAATGTAGACACTGTTCTCTAATATGCTGCGGGCCAGTAGATTTGGGTGGATTTCACGCATTATTAAATATTTTTCAACGTGTTTCTTGATCTTAGTTTGTACAATCAAGTGTAATCATTTTTAAAAACTTGATTTGCCGTCTTTGGATTTCCTGTACACTTATAATCGAGTTATAAAGTAGAAGTTTGCAATCTAAACTAAGTGTACAGTTTCTGCCAATGAGCAAATTAATTTGAATTGATTTCAAATTAATTTGAGTCATCTTTCCATCTATATGAATTTTCCATGTAAAGTGTCGATCGCGAGGTATTTAATATCCGATTGTTGAATTAGAGTTATATGGGGGTAGGGTCATTTATAGAGGGATCCTTACAAAAGTTGTTAGAAAGATTAAGGTTGTAGGATAAGGGGACTAGGAACACATCTTGCCCGATATTTGTCATACTTCACAGCATAATTTAATTAAAATATTTTTGACAGCTCAAACAGTATTTGTATGCGGCTGGGTGAAATGATGGACCGCTATTGCTCATTTTAAATACCAAACTAATTTTATGAAATCATTTGTTGAAAATTTCAGCCAGCTAGCTCCATTAGTTTGGGCCCAATCGTGTTTTCAACAGACAGATAAATGGACAGACGTAGGGACATAGCTATATTGTCTTGGAATCTTATGAGGACCCATAATATATACTAATATTTTGATGTGTTACAAAGGAGAACTCTAGCTTCAATGGGTTGCGGAGAACTTAAAAAGTCTCCTTCTTTAAGTTTAAACGTTCGCCCAGTTAAATAACTTTCCAATGGCTTATGTGTATTTGCGGGTAAATATTGACTCAATTTGTATATTAAACCATCCTGCCATATTTTATCAGACGCTTGAGAAATGTCGATTAAGAGAGCAGAACAATATATTTTTTTCCTCAAATGCTTTTCTTACAACATTTTTCGATGATGATGAGTTTGTTCGATAGTTCTGTGTTTTCATTTAAATCTAAATTGATGATTCGTAATACAATTGTTTTCAATTCACATCGGGTATATATATGTATATATATAAAACACAAACAATTTTTTACCTATGTCCATTATAGACTCTGAAACTATCCAACTGATTAGCTCTAAACTGGTTTTATTGGAAAGGAAATTTTCTGAAGATGGTTTAATTTTGAATATCTATATATAAAACACAAATAATATTTCTACCTATGTCCGCTATAGACTCTTAAACCATCCAACCGATAAGCTCCAAACCGGTTTCATTAGAAAAGCAATTTTGTGAAGATGGTTTTAGATACATAAAACAATGCATTAGGTCCATTCGTGAATCGGAATATTCGAAAGTTGTTCCCAATTTTAAAATTTGTTTATCTTAAAATTTTGTATGTAAGCACGTCCCCCAATGTGTAGATCCACAAAAGGGGTAAAATTGGTACCTCTATATCACCGGAACTAATGAAGCACCAAAAATCCAACCTTTTTTGGCTTTAAGATTAAATGGTAAACTATTAAAGTTATATGCCAGGATATTCCACAGTTATCTTGTCTCAAATTATACCTTTGTATAAGAAGAAATATTGATTTTAAGTTTTTAAATAATGGGTTATTCTTCACTAACGAGTTTTGTATGATCCACTACCAGATTCTCCATCAAAAATGAGTTTTATGTGGTCCTCTACCAGAGTTTCTTCAATTGAGTTTTAATGGGTCTCCTCCAATGAGTTTTGAATGGTCATCCACCAGGTAGCTATTCACAAAATACGTATATCAACTGTGTCTTCTCATAACCTCAAATCATGGTTATAACAAACCGAACGCATGTGGATTAACATAAAAGACTCAAAACTGTGAAAAACAGTTATGCGACGTATAAAATCAATACCAATGCGAGAAGAGACGCAGAACTCTCGAAAGCCAAACAACAAAAATTGGTCTGGCCGTCCTTAAGAAATAATCACGATGACGCGCAAGTTGTTCCTCAACTCAGACCTGTTCTACGACTGAAATCCAACTTAATCTAAATTTATGCAAGAAATAAGTGGACAGGTGTGTGGTACGTTTTGTACTTTTAAGGGGATAAACTCGAGTTAATACTTTTTTGTATCCCATATCCCAGATATAAAATTTTAATAGAATTGCTGTCCTTCTTAAAAGATTTCAAATGGACTCTGGCACTTTTTTGAAAGTAGCACAAGCCGGGTATCCGCTAGTATTTTATATTTTATAATAGAAAATTTAAAATAACCATAGAATAAATATAAATAGAAGCGTTACTGAGAGACAAAAAACCTAAGTCTGTTGTCAAGAACCTAAGTTTTGCAACAACAAAATACATGTAAATTAACATATTTGGCTGTTGTGTCAGCCATGCAATTTGGGAGGAGTAATTATATTTACTCTCAGTTGTGCCTGTAGTTCTACCCTATGCTCTAAACGTTATGCGATTTTGCTCAAATTCTGCATTTGGTTTTAGACAACGAAGAACAGGTTTAGCATTAAAAATCCAAATACATAAAAATGTTGGATACACTCCGAAACTACTTTTTTCCAAACCAATCTTATAAATGATAAATAAGTAAAAACCCAGAGAAAACATAAATGCAACACGTTAAAAGTGTGTGTGTGTGCGTGTATAATTCGCTATAAGTAGAACATAAATTTATTTCTACATAAAATTGATTTTTATGTTCGTTTCTGATGAGTTGTTTCTTTGATTGAAATGTATATATAAAATATTTAGATAAATCTTCAAAAAAAAAAAAAAAAATCCTGAAAAACAAATCCAAAATGAATGTCTGTCCATTCATCTGTCATTCACTCTTTCCTTTATATGCCTTAGTGTCGTACTATAACTGATTTGTGTTTGAATTGAAGATATATGCCAAAAGGCCGATAAGACCTTTGCCAAAGCCAAGTATAGAGTTTTTGTTTTAGGCCACTCAAAATAAATCAGCAGCAACCGTTTCAATGCCAACAGCTACAATCTAAATAATCCTGGAAAATTGTATAGTTTATAATGTATTTTAAAATAATTCTCTTTTAGGCTGGCATATCAAGCACTAATTCACGAAATTTCCACTTGACTTATTAAGTTTAATTAGCTGTTAATCATACTATACACTATACACATCCATATACATTAGGTTGATTCGATTTGTATGGACGATCAAAAAGTAAAAAATCGTATAGTAGAAACACAATCTACGGAAAATTCTAAAAAAGTTTCCTCAAGAAACCACAGGTCTAAAATCAAATAACTGCTATACGATTTTTCGTGAAAAAAAAATTGAACCACCCTAATATACATACACATCCATACTTCATACGAATTCACAAAACCATTTATCATATTATTTAATAAATAATAAACATAAGTATGACGGCTGTTTTTCTTCATTTTGTTTTAAATTTAAAGTTCACTCACCTGACATTCTCGTGTCTTTGTATGTAGATCTTGTGGAATTGTGTGTCACGCGGTTGTCCTGCGATATCATCTTTCATTTCCATGGCAACGTGTCGTGGTAATACCGATAATAAAAGACGTTCCTGTTAAAAGTTGATATTTCATGTCACACAAATAAACACATACACGCCCGCATACAACAACCATCGTCATCAACATCAATAATAACAGAAGACAAAGACAGCCCACCATCCAGCCAGAGAAATTGAAATAATTGGTTTTATGGTTTTAACAATGTCGTAGAAAAGATGTTGAATTTTCCAGACATGGTTTTATATTTTGGGGGAAAAGCATGAAAGAAAAGTATAAACAATAGATTAATAATAATGAAATGATGTTTAAATTATTAAATTTATTATTTTTTTAAATTAATATTGTTACAGAGTAGAATCTGCTATATTATTAATGTGTGCATGATTTAAAGTCTCACAGAATACGTAATTTGTTTACTTTTAAATAACCATAACTTAAGAGGTAAAATATTGTAACCTAATATTTTGGATTCAAAGGTTTTTTGTACTAATTTCTATTGATATGTGTCATTGAGTTTTTTCATTTCGATACCGAAAAGATATACAAGATATCTGAATTCATTTGCAACGATTATCTTTAAATATTTAATTTCCGATAATCAATTTTATTTGGAAAATATTCAAGTATTCTTCATAGAAATTGCATAATCGACGGGAACGGTCGAAGAATAAATTTATTAAACGAACTAGCAGATACCCGGCGTTTGCTACTTTCAAAAAAGTGCCCGAGTCCATTTGAAATTTTTTAAGAAGGACAGCAATTCTATTTAAATTTTATTTCTGGGATATGGGATACAAAAAAGTATTAAAACTCGAGTTTCATCCATTTGATCCCCTTATAGTACAAAAAGTACCACACACTTGTCTACTTATTTCATGCATAAATTTATACTAAGTTGGATTTCTGTCGTAGAACAGGTCCGAGTAAAAGAACAACTTGCGCGTCAACATCATTATTTCTTAACGACGGTCAGGTCGATTTCTGTTGTTTGGCTTTCAAGAGTTCTGCGTCTCATCTCGCATTGGTATTGACTTTATATGACGCATAACTGTTTTTCACAGTTTTGAGTCGCTTATGTTAATTCACATGCGTTCGTTTTGTTATAACCTTGATTTTTAGAGGAGACCCATTAAAACTCAATTGAAGAAACTCTGGTAGAGGATTACATAAAACTAATTTTTGATGGAGAATCTGGTAGAGGACCATACAAAACTCAACAGTGAAGAATAACCTGGTTGAGCAAAATTATTTAAAAACTCAAAATCAATATCTCTTCTTATACTAAGGTATAAGTAGAGACAGGATAACTGTGAAATATCCCGGTATATAAATTTAATAGTTTGCATTTTAATCTTAAATTTAAAAGAAAAGTTGGGTTTTTGGTGCTAGCTTTATTAGTTCTGGAGATATAGAGATACCGATTTTACCCCCTTAGTGGATCTACACATCGAAAGAGGTGAGATGAAATTTCAAGCTGAACAAATTTTAAAATTGGGAACAAATTTCGAAAATTTCGGTTCACGAATGGATCTAATGCATTATTTTATGTGTCTAAAACCATCTTCATAAAATTGCTTTTCTAATGAAACCGGTTTGGAGCTCATCGGTTGGATGGTTTTAGAGTCTATATCGGACATAGGTAGACACATTTTTTGTCTTTTATATATACTTAGATATTTAAAATTGGGAAAAATTGTTGTATGGGAAAATTCGATAATCGGTTTTACGAATGGACCGCATGTACCTAATGTAGTATTTTAAGGGTCCAAAACCATCTTCAGAAAATTTCCTTTCCAATGACCACTTTAGATCGGTTGGATAGTGTCAGAGTCTATATCGGACACAGGTAGATACATTTTTTGTGTTTTATATATATAGATTGATGCGTTTCATTTCTAATGTCAAGCGGACAGTTGGAGTCCACTATAAAATAAATTTTTTGAATTAATAAGATAAAGAAAGTTGTGCAACATTTTATCTTGATCAGGTCTTTAACTTGTAAAAATATGTATATGTGAAGGTTGTTTTTTTAAGCCCGACAGAACTTACAAAAAGGCTAACTGTCAAACGAATGGTCATACTGCCCTAACTTGTTGACATTAAATGTATTTATTGGCAACATATAGATTTCGAGCCAAAAGAACTATCGGATACTCTACTCCAAAATGAAGCGTATCCTAGAAAGAGCGTTCTGCATCAACCGAAACAAATAGCAATTGGTCGGGGCACGTTCTGCACTATAAAGCGGGTGAGGCAAAACTTCCCAACCACTTCATTCCAATACTTTTTAACAGGTATTGCAACATGTAGCCGAGCGTTGTCATGATAGAATATTACGGTTTTATGTCTGGCCCCATATTCCGGGAGTTTTTCGGTCAATGCTCGCTTCAAATGCTACAGGTTTCCTGTGATGGTCTGGTCAGATTTCAGTAGATCATAATATATAGGACCCTTCTGCTCTCACATAAATACGCAGCATTACCTTGATGCTTTGGTATCGATTCGGTGGGTCGGCGGGCTTCACATACGATCTCTTAAGCTTCGGGTTATCGTAGTGGATCAATTTTTCATCGCAAGTAATGATTCGGTGCAAAAATTATTTTCCTTTATAGCCCCCCTTGGAGCATGGATAAGCATCTTGGTGAGCTTCCTACCTTCATGTTATACCTCAAGGGGAAATATAGGGCGAAACCGGGGCACCGAGGTGCACGGACCTCATTCCTGGTAAGAATTTAGTCTTATCTAGTTCCATGGGGATCCTTTGGCCCTAGGACTTCGGTCCTGTAGGATCATTGGTGAGGTCACTTCGGTGAGCGCGTGGTGGCTGTGGTTAAGACCCAAAGCGGGTAGAAGATCGTTGGTTAAAGGACTGAAATTTGGGCTAGTGCCAAATTTCGGACTTCCAAATGTATCTTAAAAAGTGCTGTTGCTGGCTCAGCAGAGCCATTGAAAGTAGCAGATACCAACTGGCGTTTGTTCTCAGGAAATGTATTGAGGTAGTAGCATTAATTATGTACTGGTCGTTGGACTTGCTTCTCCGTCGAGGTCAAAAGTGTGTGTTAAAGTACACTCACTTTGACTTTTATCGGCTGGGAACTTTTGAGGTCAGATGCCATACATTGGACTTCATTACCACGCCGGATGTTGCAGCTTTGATAATTGTGCTGGGCTTGTTCGTTGACTAGTTAGCTATGGATGGCAGGGATTAGATAGCCTGAGCTCTCGAGCAAGGGGTTTGTGCTATGATCTGTGCATTCAATATACAAGAAGTTGCCAATTGACTGTTCCTTGCAAGTCACTCAATGGCGGTGATAGACGCATTGTTTCTATCCAGTGTTAAGACCACAGTGCGGTTTAAGCCTTTGCGGTAGGTACCCACGTAAATCTCAGACACATTTCTTTTATAGCATTCAAGCATTATTTCGGACATGCAAAATCGTATTTCGAGGTCAATCGGCTTCAATTCGTATGGTACCCAATTTACCTACTTCTGGATAAATCCTGCTGCTCGCAAACGCTTTGAAATTGATGCGTGAGTTGCTCTTAATGACTTAGCAAGCTCATGTTAAGTTTTAAAAGTCTTTGACCTCCGTGTCAATATCACCACTTCTGAACCGAACAACTCATCTCTCGCATGTTGAAATCGATGGAACACATTAACCATAAGCTTTGGTGAGCAATCGGTGTGCTTCAGCGGCACTTTTTTTTCAAATTAAAGATGTAAAGCAAAGCTTCAAAATGACATATAAGTAAATAAAAACAAAATTCGCGTGCAAAAGATACAATGGATTTGTTAGGTTCTTTCTTCACAAATAGTCGGCATTACCCTAATATATTTGTCTGTATAAATTGTAAATATATACACACTTACATATTACTTATGTAACACAATGTCTGCATAATTTTTATTTATAAAAAGATCTGTTTTTGATGTATTGTGCTGATGATTATACGCAACATTGTTATTAGCTTTGAGCCATTTTCGGGTAACATGTGATTTGACGAAAACAAAAAAAAAAATTTTATTTTTATTTGATGTTCTTTTCTTGCCTTTGCTGTACTCCCCCACTTTGATGTCAAGTACTGCTTTCTAGTGCTCTCCTACCTACAAAAACATACTTAATGTAACCTCCAATACAATTTGAGTTTGATTTATGTTATTAGGAAATTCAATTATTTGATTGTATGTATTTTCATATTTTTTATAAAGTCCCCCCTAAAAAAATATAAATAAATAACAATAAATTTATTGTATAAAAATAGAAAAAGTGTCTTTGCAAAGATTTTGTTGTTATAAATTTATTGATTGACTACAATGAATGAATGACTGAATGGATGTAATCGAATTTCTTAGTTATAATAATAATAATGAAAAGGTGTGGGTATTAAGGACTTAAGTGAACAAATAAAAATGAAAACTACATTAGATGAATTTGTGGTTCAGTGAGGTGGTGGAGAGGTGTATTTCTAATAAAACATTTCTTTTGAATTTTAAATAGTATTTATGAGAAGTTGGTAAACAGATTTTCCATTAAAATTTAGAAGAATGTAGCAAATTTTGAGTATATAATGGTATGGAGTACCATCTTTAATATATTTTGCTTAAATGTATTGTCTTTTATTAAAAACATCTACCAATGTAGATCTTATGGTTCTACATAGATTGTTAGATGTTTTGATAAAAGACAATACATTTAGGCAACCTTCAGTCAAGATGGTACTCCATATCTTTGTATACTGAAATCTTAGTCGAAATTTCCCAAAAGGTTGCTGGTTTGGCAACCAATTTCTTCTTATAAAATCTCACTTGACAAAAATCTTATTTGGGAATTATCCACCCAGTTTTCTTTAAGCAAAAAATAGAATTAAACGAAAACAATATACAGAATTAAACAATTCACTTAATAGTCCTGAATTGTGACAAAAAAAGTTTGAAAATCAACTTTAATGTTATTCCCAACTATGGAAGCATTCAGGCAGTGGGATAAGTCTCTTGCAAACACTAATGAGATGAATTCAAAAAATGTGAATAAACTTCTTAGAAATTTTTTGGCATATTTATATTTACTAAATAAGTTTATAGAAACATCTCTTAAACTTCAGGCATTTTTTATTGTGACGTTTAAAGAAATCTTTTGGTTCAAAGCCATACTCAGAAATTTTCTATTATATCAAGATACGGTGAATATGAAGGCCAATTAAGATGTGCCACATCTTACTGATGAATAGAATGTTGTGTTGGCAAGTAAGTCTATGCTATGGGTTCCAACAAGTTTTAAAATTGTGCAAATACGACTTCAAACATCATTTTGTACGAATCCAGGCATTATTCACATTTGCTATTACGTGTAATTTCTTATATATTCATAAGTAGATTATTGTTAGGGCAACTCTATAAACCGTTACCGTTAGGGATAATAGTGAAGCCGTCCGTAACATCACCACAATAGGCGTAGACTTCTTATGAAGCCAATTATTCTGTTTATTGAGAGATCAGACATAAAAGCTCCTCCGATGTACTATACTCAGTACTACCCTAACATAATCCCAATGTGCATACTCAGAGGTCTGGTCGTGTATGGCCTTCAAGTTCTTCCGAGCCACTATACACTGCACAACCCTAATATAGGGTAATCCCAACTATCACGTTGGTGTACGTGATAGTTGCCAGCCTGCGAACAATCGAGTTGAGTCAAAAAGTCGCCGTTTTGGCAAGACCTTACCACTTGTCAGATGAAGTGTCATTTACATTGTAATGTATACTAAAATGTTGAAGTTATTAGACCAAGCTGTAGCCGTGAGATATCTCAGTAGGTCATTAAGTCTAGACCCAGATACCTCATTAAGTTTGGTTAATATGTAGTTGCTCATGAATCTGTGCATTTTGACACTCAGGGCTGGGCATTCGTAGAAAAAGTGGAAAATGGTGTCCTCTTTTTTCTTATCCTTGCAGCTACGACAATGGTCGATAAAGAGGAGTCCAAGGCGACATGCATGCTTACCGAGCATCATCATGGGTATCTTTAATATCTGGATCATCCCTATAGCATTCTCTGGAACTGTGACAGAGTAAGGTTCCGGTCCTATGAAAGTGCGTCGGATCCTCTGTTGACTCATGACATGGCATGACAAGTGCCTTTTGGAGATGTTATAGAGTAAATGACGACTCTCGAGACCTAATATCAGGAGAAGATAAGACCCCAGGTATCCTCTGGCTATACGACATCACAATGATCCTCAAATTCCTCAATCTCCCTCCCAAACACTAACCAACCCAAATGAGGTTTGCATATATCTAAGCATGAAACAGACCAAATATGGGGATTTCCATGGAGTGACCAAATAATAATCTCCTCTCCTTTCTCTTTCTCTCTAGTATCTCTTCTCTCACTCTTTAATCTTAACCAAATCTTGACTGTCCCCTTCTAGTTTTTCATATCTACTCTGTCCTTCTCTTTTTGCCTCTATACTTTCAGGTATCACAAAATGACCTATTGGCCGGACCCACGTGAGCTGCTCTTCTTCTTCACTTCGCGGTTGCCTGGAATCCTAACCTAACCTAAGCCTGAAACAACATCAATACTCAAGCCTCTTTTAATTATGTGGCCGAAGAACGTTCAGGATGGCTTTAGAGCATAAATAGGGCAGAAAATAATGTCCCAGTAATAAAAACAATTATATGTAAGGTGTTGAAAGAAAACTTAAGCGAATGAAAGTCAGTCACTCACTCATTTTCATTCGAAACAGTGGCCAACAATCTTACGACTTATCATTCTTTTTTTATTTTTATTTTTTGTTATTGTAAATACATAATTCTATAAATAAATCTACTAAAGAGTATAAAGGATTACTTTTGGGACATCTGAAACAAAAATAGTAGTCTTCTCGTCAAATTCTACTTATTTTTCTACCACAAAAAAATATATGTAATTGTGTTATATTATGCACAAATGTGTAATAATAAGTACACAGAAAAAAAAAATTCATAATTGGAATGAATTTTGTAATAAATTTTATTAATCGAACATGACTTTTTTTCCAAAACTTTTTTCATTCAGAATAAGAACATGTTCATAAATATTATAAAATTGTTCGTAAGGGAAATTTTTTGCTTTTTTGCGTAAATTAATAAATTATTTCAAAAATGTTTGCATAATAGCCATATATTGGCCAATATTTTAAGATGTATTAACAATATCTGCAACTTAAAAATTATCATTAATCATAACAAAACATGCATTTCATCCTCTTCACAAAATTGAGTCCATTTCAAGCATATTTTCTCTTTTTATAGCTGAAAATCATAAAAAAATAAAAAAAATGTCCAAGGAAAATTTCAAACATTTTTTAACAACACAAACACCATTCAGTTCGTACAAATATCAGAAAACGTAAATAGTGAGCTGCAAATTTGTATTGAGTTGCTTACGTTATCGTTCGTATTTGATGTCTTTCTACTAAGAATTTTAGTGAGCCGCAAAACAGCGGTTTGTCGTTAGACATCGTGGGCCACTGCCTTTAGCTCCGGGCAGTTTGGAGGATTTCCCTCTCCTGGTACAAATACCACATTATTGTTCTTGTACCACTCAAGAGCTTGTTTAACATAGTGACAGGATGCCAAGTCAGGCCAAAAATAAGTGGACACATTATGAAGTCTTATTAATGGAAGCAGCCTTTTTTGTAAACATTCCTTGATGTAAATTTCGGTATTTATAGAGCCCTTTGTTACAAATGTTTGGCTTCTTTTGCCGCAACTGCATATTGCTTGCCATACCAAGAACTTTTTGGGAAATTTTGTTTGTTTTTGGGTCCTAAACTTCTTTTCAACATTCCCTCGAGTAGACCTTTTCAAGGACTATTTATATTTTAAATTTAAGCTCATTCGGATCATAAATAGCCCCCATTCCGCCTTCGAAACAGAACAACTGCACACTTCAGCTCCAACCATTTAAAATTTCATTAAAATTTCTCTAATAGTTCCCGAAATACCGAATTATTAAAAAAAAAAAAAGTTTCGAAACCACTGTGCGGTTATACATATAAAAATAGAAGGTAAGCATGGGAACTAATTACAAATTGGTGGATTTTAAGGATTATTTTTTTTTTTTTGTTAAAATTATTGCAAAAAAAAATTGTGATTTTTATTTCATTAAAATCTTGCGTAAATTTTTGAGAATATAAAAAAGTCTAAAAACCAAAAAAAAAACAAAAAACAATTTGTATGCATTTAGAAAACAAAACAAAATATTTGTTCATTTTTATTATTTATTCAAATTTTGACCATTCACTGACCCCTTTTGGCCATGATTCAACCTTTATTTGATTTTCCATTAATATTAAAAACAAAATAAATAAACCAAAAATATTCAGCACATGCAGTGAACTGCAAAGTGTCTTTTCTCTGGAATAACAATTTGTAAATGAAATTTATTTTCTTTATTTTTCTTAAGAAACACACAACAATCACAATTACAACTCATGCTCGAATACAAATATTTTAAAGCTAAAATTTTTTTTAAAAAATAAAAAGAATAATGTTGAAGAAGAACAGAAAATAGCTTAAGTAGTTTAAACTTGTGTCTTTCGTTTATTTTTCACTTTTTAACATTGACAAGGGTCGTGTTTATTTTCAATTTAACCCTTAATAGCAAACAATAATACTACGTATATTCTCCAAAAAAGAAAAAAAACAAATATTAAAATGGAAAGCGAAAATAAAACAAGTAAAAAAGTATGGTCGGTCAATCCCGACCATATAATACTCTATACTAAGTAAACGAGCAAAGGCATTAAAAATTTCAATAATTTATTTTCGTGAGTGATTCGAGAAAGTGGGCCTTATATGGGAGCTATGATTAATTATGGACCGATCGCAATGAAATTACGTCGTGTGATTTATATCTATATGAAACTTTTTGAGGATACCAACATTTTTAAACAATGGAGCGATTTATTGAAGCCATTTTTATGTTCAAAATTTGATAGGAATATCTTCAAAATTGCGACCTGTACTTTGCGCACAAGGTTTACATGGACAGCCTGCCAGCCAGCTAGACGGGCGGACGGACATCGTTTAACCGACTCAGAAATATCTGCCTACCCACTATGCTGGTATAGGGTATAAATAGGTCTTTTTGCTATTTGTTTGTTCGTTTGTAGCTCTTTAACTCGTTGCGAGGGTTTGCTAAGTGACAGTAACAGATATAAATAAAAAATTTAAAAACAAATATTATTGTTAAATACAAACGTTTATAAAAGAAATAAATTGTTTATTTAAACATTTTCTTAAAATGAAAACAACAGGTTGCGCTAACATGATTGATGTTAAAATTAAGATAAAAATGGAACTCTAGTGAAGGCCAACATTACAGGATACTGTAAAATAATACAAAGTAATAAAAGATAAGGTGGAATAAAAATATTTTAAAAAGAGGCCTTAACAAGATATTTTAGTTTACAAAGTGTCAGGAAAACAAACTTACATCAAAAGTTCAAAATGAGGTAAATAAGACAGGCTACAGTTAGTGTTTATAAACCAGCTAACAGGAAAATCGGGTTTTCTTGGAAAAATCGGTTTTTTGCAAACCGATTAATTAAAAACGGTTTATCACGTTTATATCACTCACTTAACCGGTTTTAATTCCTATAACTTTCAAAATTATTTAAGGTAGCTCCAATGTCCGGTGTAACAGATAAAATTATGTTATAGCCGCACCCATTGTAGAATTAACAAGTAAGAAAGTATGGTCGGTCAAGCCCGACCATATAATACCCTACACTAAGAAATGAGCAAAAACATTTTTCTTTCAAAATTTCAATAATTTATATTCGTGAGCGATTTTCGGAAGTGGGCCTTATGGCCAATTATGGACCGATCACCATGAAATTAGGTAGTGTGATAAATGTCTATATGAAAGTTATTTATGTTGCATTTTATGTGTATACCAACATTTTTAGGAGATTTATGATCGTTAAAGTGATTATCGGAAGCAGACCTTATAAGGGAGCTATGACTAATTATGAACCGATCATTATACAATTTGGTGACATGAATTCTGTATATATAAAACTTATTTAGAGAAAAACTTGTGTAGATACCTATATAAATTAAACATTTATGACCGATAAAGTCCAATTTTGGTTGGACATTTGTATGGGGGCTAGGTGAAATAATGAACCGATCTCAGGCAGTTTCAATAGGGTTCGTCCTTGGGCAGAAAAAATTATATGGACCAAATTTTATCGAAACATCTTCAAAAATGCGACCTGTACTCTGCGCACAAGGTTTACATGGACAGCCAGCCAACCAGCCAGCCAGCCAGCCAGACGGACGGACGGACATCGTTTAATCGACTCAGAAAGTGATTCTGAGTCGATCGGTATACTCTAAGGTGGGTGTTAGACTAATATTTTTGGGCGTTACAAACATCTGCACAAATCCATTATACCCTCCCCACTATGGTGGTGTAGGGTATAAAAATGGTAGGCAAAACCGTTTGAATCACAAATCACAAAACATTTTATACCCCTTTTATGCGGCTGGTTGGGCATGTATTTTCGAAGATGGTCTTTCGTTTTTGGAACATCAGTGGAATCAGCAACAGTGTCATCGCTATCAATACTTTCATATATGCTGTCTACAGAACTCTACAGAATCGATGAACTCGAGAAATTGTTCATCAGACATTTGATCCAAATTGATATGTATATATATAAAAATGGATGTTTGTATGTATGTGTGTATGTATGTTCCGAATAAACATAAAAATTTTCAAAAACAACCATCAGGGAGAGATGAGCAGCTGAAACAGCTGCGGAACATGAATCGCGTATTTAGGAAAATAGGGAAAGGGCATCTACGCCCAGAGCCGCAGAAACGGAAAGAGAGCGCTTTAGCAAATGCATCGCAGTGCATCTGATCGAGAGCTGCAGAGACACCCCAACATCATACCGAAAGACTAGAAGCCTATCGCTCCCGAATGGCTCGGTCAAGATAAAGAATGGATGCAAAGAGGAATCACAAGGAAGTACTGAATGGCGTAATGCACAAACTTTGCTTACATTGCACTGTTTTGAGTTTCACTAAGGAATCCTCGGAAATAAGCTGTTCGACCGATAAATATGTTCTGCCACCAATTACTGAGCCGCCTCAGCAGCTCTAAGTCACATTTTAGGCGCCACTCCGATTTCCAAGCACTTCCTTCAATGTATTCGAAAGTACAACTCATGCTTTCAAATAACGTCCTTCGTGGCAACTAATATCGTAAACAACGTTGGATCATGCCCACCTTAAAGTGCAAGGCCAAATGTATCACAGAATTGGATCATTGCCCCTGCTTCCCAATGATGATGCGAAGTTCCTTCAAATTTATTTCAATGGAAATGAAGCTGCACAAGCCGAACGCTATCGACAAATGTGCATTTGCTGCTTGACCCTTCTGCCGAAATATTCTCAAAACAATTGTTGAACATCGGAAATTAAAAAATTCCAGTTGATCCCGCCACAAATGAGATTTCGTTCCCACCAAACTTCTGCCAAATGCAAATGAATACTCAAGCGACAACGGCTTGAATATTCAAGGTATTCCCAAGTCTTACAATCAATTACAAAAAATTCGGATTGGCTGTGGGAACATGCAATTTTGGCAGCAAAAAATTTATGATGTCAACAAGCTCAATGAGCTAATTCAATTAAAACTGCCTGGCGAAACAATGAAATACAAATCGAATGACACAGTAATGAACGAATAACAAGCAGTCAAATATCCTACTGAAAAAAAGAATAACAAGCCGTCAAATATCCTACTGCTGGCTTGCATTTTGAAATTATATGTTGCTTGCTACCGAGTTGGCACACCAAATAATTAATATATTTTTACTTCAAATAAGAAAACAAGAAACATTGTAATAATATCCAATTTGCATTAAATATATTCGCGTTATTTTTTTTAAGGGCATAGCATGGCACTCTACTTATAGATATCTGCTACAAATTTGTCTTATGACCACCTCATCCGCCGTCACCTGACTACAGATAATAATCGTTACGCATACGAAGTCAAGACGGGGGAGTCCGTGCTTTAGTTTTGTACACTGTATATTAAAATCGAGATAGAGATGCTATATAAAACAGACGTTTTCTAAGCAATGCGGACCGGGATCTCCTAGTTTTTTTTATAAGAACGTTTAGTAATATCCATATTTAACACAATAGTAAAATAAAAGAATACACATAATAGAATCAATAGTGTTTTATAAACAAAAGGTCAAAAAACAATGTAAGAGAGGAGGACATTTTTGTACATACAACCGTCTTGAGAAGGCCTTCACTATTTCGTTTTTAAATCACACTTTTTATTTTTTTCACTTCAACTACATTATAAAACTCAAATATAGAATGTTAATTGTAAATTTTTTTAGAGTTAAATTTGCGAAATAATTTTCAATGCTAATTTGTTAATTTTTTGCACTTGATTGATCATAGCTGACAAACGACTTGTCAGTATATAGTGGGAAGTATAACAACTGCAAAAAAGTGTTGTCTAAAGACAGTTTTCACTATTTCAATTAAAGCGAAATCGAAGACCGTCTTGAGGCGGTCTTACCGGTTAGAGGTTCCCTGATAATTTGCAAGATCATAGCACAAAAATGGTCTATTTAAATCAGCGTAACGCAGTGAGCTCTCAAATGAGCTCTCTTGTTTTTGTTTTCACATGTACGCAAGCACACACATTGTATAAAAACAATCAAAACCAGTCAGTCTCGCATGAGCATTGATAGAAGCAGGTTTTACGCTTTTCGCTTTTATGCTTGTTTATTTCAGTAATTGTTTTTGTTTTTGTCTCAACTTTTCACTCAACTCATACAACTACAATATCTAAAAACTGTAGTGGTGTGAGTCTGCCTTTCGCTGATTTAAATGTATGTATTTAAGGTATTTGAATTGGTGGCCGGCACTAGGGTTGTGATTCGAATATTTGAGAAAAATAAATTTTTTATTCGATCAACAATTGTCAAATTATTAAATACTCAATTAAATGTACTTTGGAGCTACAGTTAAAAAGAAATTTTTATATTAACAATTCACATGAAGAGAACGTTGTGTTGCCAAGTAAGTTATTATACTATTATTACGTTTTTAATTCCTCCTTTTACATGGAGGAAAAAACTGTTTGACAAGACATTGGTTAACATTTATTCAATCAAAATTAAACTCGAATAATTGACAACAACACCAAAGAATAATTATGATAGGTTATACATGAAAACAACACACTGTCAACGAAGCTTATAAAATTATCAAATAAAATACAAACATCAATAGCTACTCTGTTCACAAATGACATAAACTTATCTAATGTTCCTTTTATGCCGACCACTAATTTAAATTATCATACATTTAGCAACTTTTTATTTTCATTTAAGCTGAACTTTTTATATTTTGTTAAGTTCACTTTCAAAGTACAAACTGATTTCTGTAAAACACTGTTTTCTTCCTTGAAACGTATTCTATTGTACTATTTAAAGCTCCGTGGGTAGATACTTGTATACAAATGATAAAACTCTAACACAAAACCTAGAAAAAGCTAAAAAAAAAAAACAGCATTATTATTTAAACACACAACAAATATTTGTTGTTTATAAAAGCCTTTTTTAAATGATTAAGCATGAAATGAAGTAAAAAATATAAAACATATCAAAAAAAAAAATAAAAAAAAGAAAACAATACAATAATAAAACCACTTGTAATCTTTTGTTTTCCTCATAAAGAAAAAGTAAAACACCCAAAAGAAAAATTTTACTGCACTGATGAATAGAAAAGGAAGCAGTATAGAAACACACAAACAGAAATCATTTGTTTTTTATATCCATTTAAAATGTGTAGAGGGTGTTAAACAAACACAAACAAAAGGAACATGAAAACAATAAAAACCAACAAAAAAAATAGAAAAGAACAAATTTACCATAACTTTAAGAGAGGGTATAATAAAAGAGAATAATAATAAAAATTCAATTGAAGATGACTTATGCATATATAAATGTTGGTGTGTGAGAAAAAGAAACCCACAAAAACCCAATTACAACTTATGCACTATACAGGATTTACCTACATAAACAATAGGGTGGCCCTTACTTTGCACTTTTTCGGCAAATATTGAAAAAAATATTTGGTGAAAAAGAAATTTTGTAAAAAACCCATATTTTGTTAAAAAAAAAAAATTATGCAAAATAGATATAAACACAGCCATTTGTAGGCGGATTATAAATAGCAATCTAATTAGTAATTTCCACGAATTATTGATGCGTCAATCATGTTTGTAAGCTATACGGACATGCCTCTATAAAAAAATTTAAAAAAAAAAATATATGCCTTTGATATTTTTTGTTTATATCTCTGCAATAAATAGCAACTAAGAACTGAGATCGAAAAATTTTTAACATAAAAATGAAACCACTAAACTTACAGTTTTAATTTTTTTTAATTGATTGAAATTATTGTTACAATTTACAAAAAAAAAAAAAAATTTATAGTTCAAATCATTGAAATTCAAAATGAAATTCAAATTTTGAACCTTTTTCGAAAACCCTTCCATTATGGTTTTTGATAATGCTTTGTTCGAACAAGTTGTCCATCTCCGTTTAAAATCTACCACACTTTTGGACACCTTTTTTGTGGTCTTCAATTCTCTTTTAACAAGAGCCCAATATCTCCACACTGGCCTTAGCTCCAGGCAGTTTCGAGGATTTGCCTCTCTTGGTACAAATACTACATTATTGTTCTTGTACCACTCAAGACCTTTCTTACCATAGTGACAGACGCCAAATCAGGCCAAAAATAAGTGGACACATTATAAAGTCTTATGAATGGAAACATCCTTTTTTGTAAACACTCCTTGATGTAAATTTTGGTATTTATAGAGCCATTTGTAACAAATGTTTGGCTTTTTTGCCGCAACTGCATATTGTTTGCCATACCAGGAACTTTTTGGGAAATTTTATCCGCTATTTGGTCCTAAACTTTTCTTCAACATTCTCTCGAGCATCTGCAACTTAATAAAATTTACCCAGAAGCTGCGAAAAATTTTCTATACGTACGTTTCGTCATCCATTATGAGCAGGTGTATTTTTTGTATAAAATTTGACTTCAGTAAAATTTACAGTTTTAATTCGTTTTGTACGCTAGTGGCAAATCATTTTGCGATCATTACCGCAACATAATCAATGATTTTTTGTTTGAAAATATAGATGGTATTGATCCGGGCGATTTATTGAAATCAACATTTGGCTATACCTTGATTTCGACAAAAGGTCAATTGGCTTTCAATGTTGTGCGATTTGATACCTCTCGTTTTTTTCCTGTAGGACCACGTAAAGTCACTGGTTTACGCGGATAAACCAGCAACAACTTACGCCTTGGAAGCCAACATTTTTAATGTTATTCGTGACATACGGCCGGCAATGCTCAAAAAAGTATCCCTTCATCAAGAACAGCTTTGTTCACATGCCCGAAATAATTTTCAAGTGTTAATATCCTGTATTTATCTTTCGAATAAAAACAATTTTTTGATTAAAACTTATTTTTTTTTGTGTTTTTTTTACAATAATAAATTCCATCGGGCATAAAATAGACCCTTTATTACTAGTTGATATAAAATTAGGCAACTTGTTTTTTTGTTTAGTGAACTAACAATATTCTCGCAAAGGTCGGATTTGAATACAATTGATTATGGTTTTAAGGAGTGAGATCGTAAAATGCTTAACACACGTTTTTCAATAAAACTTTTAACTCAAGTATTACTTGATTTTTTTGTTCAAGTTACCTTTGCAAAACATGTCAGTTATTATGTTTAATGTCAATTATATTCATTTGTTGCTAATCTTATTAAAATGAGTGACCAGAAAAAAGTGCGTACTAAAATTATTTAATATTTTCAACAAAACCCAACTTGGCCAAACAATCCAGGTCTGCCGTCAAACTGTTTCCAATGTTATTAAACAGAACTGGGAGAATTTGTCCGTTGATAGAAAACCTGGTTCAGGTAGAAGGAATGATCCACATGATGTTTCTAAAGCCAAAAAAAAAAAATAGAAAACATTTTCAAAAGAACTCCCAACACATCCAGTAGGAAAGCAGCCCGGTTAGCTCAGTGCTCGGACTATTTGCTGTGAAAAGTGAAAGCTAATGCAGGTTTAAAAACATACAAGGATCAAAAAGTTCCTGACTGGAACCAAAAACAGAGCACGGAAATTGAAGTCAAGTTTTATAAAAAATATTCTTGCTGCATAATGGATGACGAAACGTATGTTCTGGCAGATTTTTCGCAACTTCCTGGTCAAACATTTTATGTTGCTGATGCTCGAGAGAATGTTGAAGAAGAGTTTAGGACCCAAAAGCAGACAAAATTTCCCAAAAAGTTCTTGATATGGCAAACAATATGGAGTTGCGGCAAAAAAGCCAAACATTTGTTACAACGGGCTCTATAAATACCGAAATTTACATCAAGGACTGTTTACAAAAAAATATGCTTCCATTAATAAGACTTCATAATGTGTCCCCTTATTTTTGGCCTGACTTGGCATCCTGTCACTATGTTAAACAAGCTCTTGAGTGGTACAAGAACAATAATGTAGTATTTGTACCAAGAGAGGCAAATCCTCGAAACTGCCTGGAGCTAAGGCCAGTGTGGAGATATTGGGCTCTTGTAAAAATAGAATTGAAGAGCACAAAAAAGGTGTCCAAAAGTGTGGTTGGTAGTTTTTAAACGGCGATGGATAACTTGTTCGAACATAGTGACAGAAAGCACTTTAAAAACGTTAATGGAAGGGTTTCCGAAAAAGATTCAAAATTTCATCACTAGTGATTAAAACTATAAAAATATTTTTTTTTTTTGTAAATTGTAATAATAATTTCAATCAAATAAAAAAAAAATTAAAACTGTAAGTTTAGTGGTTTCGTTTTTATTAACATATACATATGTATGTTAAGATTTTTTCGATCTCACTCCCTACTTCCTTATCGAAAAATTTAACTTCTGCAACTCCCCACCATACCATCACAGAAGCAGGGTGCATTCCAGCAGCCACTTCCGATGTTTGTCGATGTGTCGAGGTGACGTAATTCTTTTTCTGATGAACCAGTGCGACAAAATAGGTGTCCTGTATGTATCTTGTAAGCCCGAAGTCCCAAGTCATATTTAATGTAATACCATTGATTTATTAATTTCCTGCGACAATATTAGCTACTTTCGGATACATATAGCATTCTTCTCGTTTTAAAAGCTTTTTGAAACAACGCGACGGTGAATTTTTCTTCAAGTTGCCATTATTTTAATATGATTTAATAATGGTTTGTATGCTGTAGTGGGTTTTTCCTATAATATTTCCAATTTTACGTAATGACTTTTACAAAAACAATAACTTAAATATTCTATGAGTGAATAATGTACGTAAATTATACTGGCGTTATTTTAAGTCATCACAGAAATTTTTATAAATAGCTCTCGTCTCGCGAAAGCAACGAGAATAAAACAATTTTTATTATGAATATAAAGTACTCTTCAAACACAATTAAGGCAAAAACAACTGATTTCATTTGATTAATAAGTTGATAAACGTTATTGATTCCTTACCCTTCATGGCGAAAGTTATCATAATAATTTGCAAACTTATAGCGGATTCTCCAAAGAGTTCACAACAGAAGTAAAGTTGAAAGCCTTCCACTCATCCTGCGTGCATATACGCAGAGAAAAAATATAGTCGTGCATGTTTACAGTAACCATTTCCACAATATTATAGTCACAGTAACTATTTAGAGTTACAGTAAACGAGTATATGTTTGTGACAACCATTGTTATGATGAATCTATATATCATAATATGTTGTTCTCAGATTATGATATCAATTAGCCATGAGCAATTAGCAATGATAAGTAATTTATCATAAAAATGGATGTCACAAACATCATGTGAATCGTAAGTTAACCATATTAGGGTTCCCACAATCATGTAAATAGTTACTGTGACTATAATATTGTTAAAAAACTTTTCAAAATGTGGAAATGGTTACTGTAAACATGCACAACTATATTTTCCTCTTTCTCATAACAACTCTGGAGAAGTCAGCAGGAAATTGGAAAGCTATGCTTTTGAACTTTCCAGTTTTTTAGACTTAATAAGCTTTTAAGTTCCTCAAAGATTATAAAAATTCCAAGCTCATTAACTATGCAACTGTGGCGAACCCATGGTTATTCCACTCTGAATGCCGTGGCGTTTGAATTACATCAAGCGAAAGAGAACAAAGTGGTGCTGCTTCATATGATTTACTATCCCTTACTTTTATGATCTTTCAAATCCCTAAATAATTACGAAACCAAAAACGCAGAAGTCACGCACTGTATTTGTGTTTAACGAATTTCCATCTGATTTGTTAAACAGGATTGTCACTGTCTCCATCTAGCCCATTGAATTGATAAAATCTTAATCAACGGTTTGAGCATGCATTAAGCCATTTACACATCGAACACTAAGAGCGAGACTAGGCGAATTTAGGTATTCTTTACAAAGTTCACAATTTCTTTACGTTCACGTTCACGTTTGTCATATTCATGTTGGGCATGACCGTTTCTTCCTGTCGGGCAGGAAGAAAAAGCATTCCATGCTTTTCTTTGGAAAATGCTTAACCACCTTTTACCAACAGCTGGATTTCATAAAAAAAAACATTAAACGCATTAGTCTTTCCGAACGAATATGACTTAAGCCAGGCGTGGTTCCAGGTCATCCAATGGTTGGGAGGATGGAAATTGAAATTTGTTTTACATATTTCTTTTTTTTTGAATACTTTTCGTTTTTTTATAGGAGGGGGAATTCCTATTTCACCCCTTCTGGATCCGCGCCTGACTTAAGCCAAATTCGATTTTTTATACCACTTTTTTGGCCATCTAAAAATGCCGTCCTCGTGTCATTTGATCTGACTAGTTCAAATTCTTACCGAATATTCCGCGATCTCCAATGATCAATTAAACGAAGTGAATGATACTGAATGATGTGAGTATAAATTTAAATTACCAAAAGGTTAACAAGGTAGGGCTACAGAACAAACATAATTTGAAATTTAAATAATTTTTGATTGCTAGATCAAAAACTGTTCACTACATGATGTTCTTATTCATAAAATTCCTTAAAAGAATGTTTCCGATCTGCATTTCCCATCTCTGACTTCTAAAGACTAAGTATGTGTGGGTTTATATTTAAATGGGAGTGTGTATATTCCCAGCAGTTCTGCTTGACTATCCCTAACTAGTGATTTAACCTAACATTTAGGGTCACCGTTTTTTTTTTTCAAATTAAGTTATGCGAATATTTATTTTGGTCACTGGGTAACGTCTCCTAGGCGGAAGTCATTTGACCCTACATAGATTACAAAGTCTATATTCAGGATTACAAAAGGAGACTTAGTGACAATTAATTCTGTTGTGTAAAGTGCATTACAAAGTAACGTTTAAAGCGACTACACTCTAGTTAACTTACAGACACTTAAGTATCAACGAACTTCACGCTAGATTACCTGTGATGTAAAAAGTAACTAATTGACCAATATTGGCATTACAGAGAGCACATACGTGTCAAATGGACCAACAATATATAAATTGGAGTCAGCGAAGTAATTAGACTTTACTTAAATCCCTTTAAAGTGACTATGAAAATAATTTTGTCTTTAGTTTTTAGCACTAAGAGCTGTCCTTTAGACTGACTATTAGAGGTCAGTTTGCTTCAGCCTAAGGCTTATTAAAATAACTAGTTATATAATTAGTCAGTTAGTAACTAATTCTATATAACCGGTATTTTTATTCTAATGCGTTTAGTACTTTAGACTAGCTATCAGATAGTCTCTTTGTAATACAATCCAATTAGGGTAAATTGACTTTCACATGTTAAAATAACTGGTTAAAATCCCTTTTTTGAGAATAGACACCCAAAACTACTGGGTGTAGTAAATTTTTTGTTTTTTGTTTACATTTTTAGCAATTCAACGACCCCATAATACATACCTGTTGTTGATTTTCACGTTGTGTACGCAAACGAGCCTCTATACATTGCCTGGTCTCAATGAAAGCCTTACGTTGTGCCTTCTCCTTCGGCCAGTGCGTATAAATGCCGGTCAGATTGGATAAAAATAAAGCCATTAACGAGCTAAATAACTACAAAAAACAACAAGGAAACAATAATAAGAAAGAAAAGCAAGTAAAAAGGAATTTGTAAATAGAGACAGAGAAAAAAAAAGGAAACAGTATTATTGTCTGTCATAAGAATTGTAATAAAATTTTATTTTTATTTCAAATTGAATTGTTTTTGTTGTTCTTTGGTTCGTTTGTTTAGTTATTTTTCTTTATATTTATAGTAAATAAACTTAATAAACATGAATTTTTATGTTTATTTTAGGTAAACAAAATGAGGACTCTAAAACTTTACAACACACTGGCTCTAATGATATTACTATTTTCAAAGTTCTAGAGAACGCATTAAAGTAAAATGTTAGTTGTGCTTAAATTTAATAAATACTAAACTAATTTTAGTGAAAATTTTATTCAGGGCAAACATTTTAATTTGCTAGTCTTGTGGTGATTGGAACAAAAACTTTCATTTGATAAAAAATTATCAGGTATAGTCTCCATTTATTAGTATTATTGCTTCATTATGACAAAATTGTTAGTGCTTTTGCTTAGACAACTGTGTCTTGACAACAAACGTCATTAATTGTTATGATAAATATTTGTCAAGTATAGACATGGGGTTAGGATCTTACACAGATATATTAAACTTTGAAATATCTTTGAAATTGTATTTGCTGTATAAGTTTACAATTTCCTAACTTAACGTGAACAATTAGCAATTTTTTTTAATATAGTAGAAGAAAATTTTACTGAATTAAGATATTGTATATGTCTTTAGAAATTCCCGAAATATTTTTGTCGGACACTTTCGGAAAATTCTTTAAAAGTTTCTTTATAAAGTTTCTCTACTGGTGAAAGAAACTTGCGTAAAAAACTATTTTTCCAATTTTGACCCGTTGTATGTCCAAATTATTATGGCGTTATATATGTCATTGGAAATGTCTTTGAAATATCTATCATTAGGTATCCATATTGTCTATATTAATGACTTAGTAGTCAAGATGTAGATCAAAAATAGGTAACAAATTGAGGTAGTTGTGGTTTTTTCCTTATATATCAGCCATTTGTAGTCCAAATTTCTCGATATTAAACAACAACCGAACCGGGACTATTAAATAATATTGACAGAAAAGCCCGTACAAATTTTGCAAATTTTATGGAAAAACATTTTCATAATTTGTTCCACCAATTTTTTTTACAAGAGAGAGATTTATAAATTAACGAAATAAGTTTATCTCATCACATATTGCAGAGGCACATTGAGAATCATTCGTAAAAGTTTTCATAACTGAACTCAATAGTAAGTTTATTAGAAATGTTATACGAAAATCGAGGGTAAAAAAGCATCTCTGTATTTATTTAAAAACTTAAATCGATTAGTACTTAAGCCAGCATGTTTAGCTTATATCAGACGTGTATCCAGGGCAATACTGCTCCTTTCCACAGGCATCTGTCAGCTGAACCTTATATTTGTTAACCTAAATTCAAAAATTATTTAAAACCTGTTCTAAACCTCTTCTAAAATTCGTGTCGATATATCGTTATTACCATTTTTGGAATGCATGTAATACTAAATACTTAATATTTTGATTTATGGTAAAAGGGAATTCTTTATTATTTTACGAGGGCGGGGCAATAAGTCTGTGACTTAACTAAATGGACAATACTGCTCCTTTCAACATCTGTCAGTTGACTTTTGTCAAAATTTGAACAAGCTGAGTCATTTAGTTTGTGTTTGACAGCCATTGATAGCAGACTACCACATGAATTGAGGAGAAAATTAAAAAAGGGAGGATATAGGAATTCAGCACCATCAATTTCAATGGTAAACAATTGGTTTACTAAATTTCATTGTGGCAGCACAAGCACGGAAGCCACGTGAGGTTGTGAAAGTCACAGGCATTTCACATGGCTCACATGATTTCAATTTTGATTGACCACTTGTGTATGAGAAAGCTTTCCGCAAAATGAGTGCTGCGTTTGCTTACATCCGACCACAAACGCAATCGTGTGACAACTTCGCAGGAGTGTTTGGCGTTGTTCAACAGCAATATGGATGAGTGCTTGCGCCGCTTCGTTGCCGTGGACTAAAGGCAGGCAAAACAGTGAGTTTACGATTTGCTCCCTCTTCCGCGCTATTTTCCGGATTAAGCCTCGAGTGACTATTTCTTGTTTCCAAATCTCAAGAAATGGTTCTTACAAACAAATACCTATTTCGATGACAAATCTTATTTTTTGGAAGGGAGAAAAAACAATTGCAGAAACATTGGACAAAGTGTATAGAGCTCAAACAGACTTTGTTGCACAATAAAATTATTTTTTTTTTCTCAAAAACCTGTGTTTCAGGGTTGAAAGTTATTTTTTAATTGATGAGTTACTCAAGTTATCCCAAAAAATTATTTGTTTAATATGTTCTTAAACTTTTGGTAACCTTTGCTTAATTAATTCACGTCAAAGGATTTTACAGGTTGAACTTCTACTATTTGTTCATAAGAAACAAAATTCAAGAAAAAATTTACTCAAACTACTAGTTTTTGCCTAATATATTATCTTAATTATCTCCTGGAAATGGAAAAGTCCGGGAGATTAGTTTTTGGTTTACTTTAAAAGATTTTAAATTCAAATATATACTTAATATGAACTTTAGACACTTAATCTCCCTTACAGCTACTTCTTTTATCCTCTGTTCACTTAATTTATGACACTTTTTAAATTTATGACAACAAAATGGCTATTAACTAAATGCAAAAAAAGGACTCAACTCATTAAAGCCATACTCCGTGTTAAACATTTTAAATGAAAATTAATATTAAGTAAAGTAATGAATATTAATTCCATTCTACTTTGACATGGGTTTTTTCTTATCTCGTCAAAACAAATATCAAGAAAATGTTATAAATTTAAAAGTTTGCGCTAATAAATTGCCAACAAATAATTATGCAGATTAAAATTTGTGCTCACAGACAGTCCAGAAAGCCTTAAAGGAAAATATTTGATAAAAATTACACATCATTATAATAATTCTTAGAATAAAACAAAAACACTGCTGTTTAAAAAAAAAAATAAAAAAAAACCCAGCACAAAACTGTCAACAAAGTATGTAGTTGAAAGCAAAAAAAAAGTTGCAAGTTTATTTTACAGCAAAAAATAAATAAAATTTTTTAAATCACAATCAAATATTTACATGAAAAATCTGTACTGTTGCTGCTAGCTTTAACAAATAAATGAGAAATAAACATAAATAAACAAAAGCAAATTAAATAGTAAAATTCCCACTATTTTTTTGTGCTCCCCGCTGTATAAAACTTCTGTACTTTAGATTCTTTGTTTTTTATTTACTTGAAACAAATATTTCTGGAATAGCTCCACAATCCCCTCTAATGCTGTAGCAATTTGTCTCTTTTTATATTATTACAGTCCATGTTGTCACAGTCTGTAATATATAATGCTGAACTTACCTCTTGCCACTGGTAGGTGTCCTCTACATAACGCAAACTTGTATAGATTTGTGTAGCAGAAAGTATAATGCCACCAACTAATGATTCTCGTAAACGTAGTGGCAACATGGTGTATGTCATGTAAATGAAAATTACACTGCATACAGTGCCATTAAATGATTTACTGTGGGTGGAAGAAAATACAAAATTATTTTAATGAATGGAAAAATAGTTAAAGTTATAGTATATGTATTGTATTGCATAAAAAGAATTTAAATGGAAATTTTATTTTTTATGCTATTAAAGAAATATTTGTAATATGTATACTTTTATAAAAAGTATGTTTCTTTTTTTTAATATCAAACTACAGCACCAGATACCAGAAAAAGATGAAATATGGCGTTCCTAAAGTCTGCTTATAACAGGGTCATTCAATGGGGACTTCCGAACTTTGACAGTCGACAGTTGAAGCTATATCTGTCGAATTGGCTGTCATTTATTCAGTTTGTTTTGCCAAATCACCATGGATGGATATAGCGTTAAACAACACATGTAAATGATGAAATTGTTTTATCAAAGTAGGTGTTCTCTTCAGGCAACGGTCCGTGCACTTCGCTCATTTTACGGTGAGGTCCATGTCTGGCTGAATGGGTACGACAACAAAGAAAATTGTCGATACCAATTCACATTAGATGTAAGAGCATCCAATGTATTCCGAAAGAGTCACTGTTTGGTGTAGATTTTGGGCTGTTGGGCTCATTGATAAATATATATTTGACAACGACATTGGACATACCATGACCGTCAAAGGCGATTATTACCAACTTATTTTGGCATGAATTTGGTAATATGGACACCAACTTCATGTGGTTTCAACAGGATGTTACTACATGCCACATTGGACATTCTGCATGAGTGATTTGAAGACATGATCATCTCACGTGGAGCTGATGGACGAATATAGCGTTAAACAATATGTGTATACCCTTAAATAGACCAATTTTTAATTTAAGTAAATTTACGTAAATGCTGATGATCTGAGTGTGCCAAAATTCATTAATAATTATTAATCTAAATCACTATAAACCTTTAAAATAATATTCATATGATCAAAAATTTCATTCTCTTGATCCTCTGAAACAAATTAGGAAAAATCGTAAAAATTTTATATTAAAAATCAAACTAAACTGTGATTTTTGACTCTTTTCAGTGTTCTCCTATTTCGCATATGCAAACTGCATGATGTATAAGTAACATGAATTATTTATAATAAATATTAAGTATACGTACACATTAATACCAATATTAAGCCAAAAGGTATGCAATACTTTTTTCCAGTACATTCAAATTTATTTCCATGTATATACGTATGAGTGATATTTACGTAATTCCATATCAATTATACCTACACATAGCCACAAAAGTGAGTAAACACCACACAGTGCTATGGAAAAAAAAAGGGAAATAAATCTGTAACTTCTAAACGGTTGGTCCGATTTGAGTGAAAATTGACATTCGCAAGGAAGAAGTGTTGTCGAGTTTGAGTTTTGAATTTAAACTACATGGGCCTACCAGGCTAGCGCCCAGGGGTCCCTAAACTAGGACAACTCGGGTTAAATTTAAATTTAAATTTTTCAAACGATAATAATTCTTCGTCTGTGTTCCGATTTCAAAAAAATTACATATATAGAATCTCCTAAATAACTACTACAAATAATTCTCTGCGAGTCGTTAAGTTTTCCCTAATTAATTTGACATGAAAATAACACAAGACAAACATGTTACATATCAATAGACAAGGAATCTTGTCTATTTTTTAAAAATACATATAGCTTTTGACAATTAAAAATTTCTTGGAATAGTGTTTTGAAAAATATGACAAAAATTTTTCCTTATTGAGTTTTTGCAAAGATACAATCATTATAAGTTGAAATAAAAATTTTATTTATGAATAGTTTTTAATAAAATTTTACACTTATATAGCTTTTTCTATTGAAAATGGAATCCCGCAATTCTCTAAAAAGTGTTGAAAAATCCCAAAAATAGGATTTTTTAGTTTTTTGACTATTATATCCATACCAGGGCCGGGGTTGTCGGTACCCTTTACAAAATAATAAAGAACATATTTGTCCATCTAAAATGGATTACTATATTTTGATGTCTACTATGCGATTTGAGAATTTTGGCCCTAAATTTGAATTTTACGTAAAAAAAGGAGTTTTTTAGATGGACCTGGTCCCCCCGGTATCAACAATTTTAAATTTAGTTTTCATTTAAAATATTTCATGTTAAGTTGGCTATTTAAAAACTATAATTTCATAATACATCTACTTAGAAATTATGAAGATAACTTAAAAAGAAAAAAAGCAAAAATTTATCAGAGCTTAGGGGCATTTTTTGCAGTCAAAGAATAAATTTCAACAGAAAACTATTACATATCACCAAAAATAACAACTTTTAAAAATGCAGAGAAAACTTTTTGGATGTTTTTATTCACCAAACTTCATATTTTCAACATGCAATGCAAAAAAATGTTTCCAAGCAACAACTATCACTACAATCAGGAGAGTGCAATTTTTTTTCCGGGGATGTGTTATATTTTGGTTCACAACCTATATTGCTAATATTCAATACCAAACAGCATAGAACTCTAATTTCGGTTGTGCAGTTTAAACATGAGAGTGTTTTAAACAAACGGATATAGATGGATACAAAACCATAATTATAGTTTGTCACCTTGTAAGCAATGGAAATGATACCAAACGATTGCTTCATATAAAATATGTTTGTCATATGACCGTTCTTGGAAAAAACTGTTAACTACAATATCATGCAGTAAAGTGTGGCCAACCAAAAATAATAACAGTTTAACAGTACAAAAGAACAACGCCTTTACATTGTTAAACAATATTTCAAAAATAATGATAGTTTGGCTATCATAATTCCAGTAAAATCATTCTAAGCGATGAAGGAAACATTTGTATCCACAACATGTCATATTTTGATGTGGTTTTTGGTGTGGACTTCTTTGAAAATGAGGCTGACTGTTGCTCTATATCGCGACATTATGAGATAATTCTTTCTGTCTAATTTTGATGATATTTATGAAGATATCATGTGAATTCAACAAATCGATGTCACATGCTCCGTTAAACAATTCAACTACAGCTTGAGACATTGCCTGCTCATATACTCTCTAACTTCGGTGTTCACAAATGGCCCCCTAGATCTTGCAATTTAACACCATTGGATTTCTTTTTATGGAGTTATTTGAATTCAATTGGATTTCTTTATATGGAGTTATTTGAATTCAAATTCTAAAATTCATGATAAAACTTGAAATTATGGTGGAACTTATAAAGTTTAAGTGAAAATAACAGATAAAATAAAATATACATTAACGAATTATTTATTAACAGGACTTCATACCTATTGCAGTATTTACATATTATTTTCAAAAGTTGATCTCTTTTATATTCCATAATCTCAATTTATACCACGTACAGTAGTCATTTGCTTACAAACAAACTATGTTAAATATAAATACTAGTACATACATACAGATGTTTATTTTTATGTTATTATTTTTTTGAATTTCTCCGAAACATTTCATTTAATGTTTTATTCCATGGCATTATTTTTATCTTTACTTACCTTGGCAATGTTGCATATCCCACAGCTATTTGTATTGCCACAAATGTGCCAACAATGACATAAGACACCAACACTAAAAAAATCTCATTCATGGCAGGTTTTGCCAAAATGCACAACAAAACTGAAACGAGAAGATGACACAAAGAAAAACATCAAATAAATAATGAAGTAATAAAATAAGAAGACAAATAAATATGACAAAAATAAAATATTTACTTATATCTACGTGTGTGTGTGTGTATTCAAATATAAAGAAAAACGAAGAGTGTTAGAGGGAACGAGAGAGCAGAGCTGAGTAACGTTAAATAAACATTATTTTATTATGCTAATGGTAAACAAAATATGAGATTATGATTATTTTTTATTACTTTTATCATAATTTTCAAATTTATTTGCCAAAAAAAATATATACGAAATAAGACAAACATAAATAAAGAAAAATTTCATACGTTTTAGCCTGAGAAGGACATTTGATAACCTGAGATGAAGAATAAGCTTCATAAATAAATATTTACAGTCGCCATTTATTTAAGCAAACTTGTAGATTTTTGAGTACACAAACATTTTAATTGTCCACATTAAACCAGTCATTGCCACCAAGAGCACGACGCAATCGAGATCTTATCAATTCCTATACATTTGAATTTCAATTTTCCTTCATTAAAAGTGGCTAATCGTTCAAAAATAGATAACTTATTTTTTGAAAGACTAGAATAACGTAAAAATCTGCCTATATCGGAAACAATTTCCCTAATTTTAGCAGAAGAAATTCCATTGTAGTTAAATTCGTTCCACATTGCAACAATACTCCAGAGTGAATCAATAGAGTTGGATCCTTACTGTTACCGTTAAAACATTCACATGATAATTGAATTTCATTCTGGCCTATTTCAAAATTTTGTAGTCAAATTTCTAGTAATTCCTAACATATAAAACCCTACACTTAAGAAACCTATTTATATTTATAGTCAGGGTTATTTCTATTCTCACTTTCACTATTCACCGTATTTTTGGAAGCATAATTGCAAAATTTTATCATGATTTCAATATTTAAAAATGCTTAAAGTTTCTTCTTAAAGAGGGAGCTATCCATTATGGGCCGATACCTGCGAAGATACTGCTTCATTTTTAATATAATTTCAGAAGTTTCTAATTGTGTTTCAGAAAGACACAACTGAATTTCAGAATATTCCAATTACATTGCGTGTATGACATAAAATTGCGAAATTTACAATATATGGCGTATCTCTCATTTATTCCCTCTTATTGAAGTTTCTTTGCTTCGAAAATGTCGAATTCTGTTCCAACAATGCGTCATATGCAGGAAGTTTTGCTTTACTTATTTAAATTGAAAATAAGTGACGCTATAGCACACCGATTGCTCACCGAAGCTTATGGTGAATGTGTTTCAGTGCAAGAGATGGTTTTTTCGGTTCAGAATGGAAGACATGGAAGACACTGAACGTACAAGCCAGCCAAAACAAGTTTTAAGAACAAGAATTGAAGGCAAAATGGTTGGGGGCTACTTAAGCGGCATTTTGAAACTTTTTCAAGCTGTAGGATGCATGTTCGAACTGATATTTGAACGCTATAAAAGGAAGTAATTTTTGGACCGAATCATTACTTGCGATGAAAAATGGATCCATAATACTAACCCGAAGAGTAAGAGATCGTACGGGAAGCTCGGTCAACCAGACGAATCGACATCAATGCCAAATATCCATGGCACTAAGGTAATGCTCTGTATTTGGTGGGAGGGTTCTATCTATTCTGAGCTGCTGCAATCTGTCCAGACCATCACATGGAACCTGTACCGAATGAATAGAGCATTTTCCGAAAAACGCTCATAATATGCGGCCAGACATGAAACCGTAATATGTAATCATGGCAACACTCAACACATGTTGCACTGCTTATTAAAAACTATTTATAATGAAGCGTTTGGGAAGTTCCACCTCATCAGCCTTATGGTCCAGACCTTTTTTTTTTTTTTTCTTGGACCAGCACTCAGGGGATGACCCCTACTCATGCAAAGCATTGTGTTGGAACTAGGAAAATAGGTTATGGGAGGGAGGATAGAGAGAGTAGTGTTTGTGGACATTTGATTTGAATTTTCCTACATTGAAAGTGACAGGAAAGACTTCAGGAGGAAGCTTATTCCACATACGGACAGTACGGCTAAAGAACGAATTTTCCCTGTAATGTGTTGTGCGATCCACTGTCCAGTCGACAACAAATTGATGAGCCCTTGCCGAAGAACGTGTGTTGCGAAAAAAACTACGGGTTTCGGGAACAAGTTCCCTAATTTCAGCAGAACACATACCATTGTAGTATCGGTAGAACAGTGAAACACAACCCACATTGCGACGATTTTCCAGTGAGTCAATAGAGCTGGATACCCTACTGTCACCGATAAGCACCTTCGCCCTCTCCTGTACGCGTTCGAGTAACTCCAAAATAGACTTTGAAGCACCGGCCCACACATGAGAGTTGTATTCCATTTTCGGTCGGATATAAGTGGTGTAAATAGTAAGGAGATCAGATGGAGTGAAGTATGTCTTGCACCGTTTTAGAAAACCAAGGCACTTGAATGCTTCTTTCGACACTCGAAAAATGTGTTTTGTCCAGCGGACATCGCACTGAATATCAAGAGCTTCTGATTCCTTAATATTTACACCACCCATAAAAACAGATGAAGCAACATGATCTGTTGTGCGTTTGTGTGTTAACATACAACACTGAGTCTTGCGTGCATTGAAATCGACTCTATTCGCACAACCCCATTCAGAGATTGTCACAAGGTTAAGCGTATCATTCATGTTTTGCCTCATTACCCCAATCTCCGACAGGCTTGGTCTATAATTGAATGCATATGAATGGCAAATGTTGCTGTCATCTGCAAAAGAGTAGATAGGGTTGGAAGTTTGACATAGAAGGTCGTTTATAAAGATAAGAAATAGAGTAGGAGAAAGGACGGAGCCTTGCGGTACCCCTGAATTGATCTTGAACTCGTTTGATGAGATTCCATCTATAACAACTCGTATAGTGCGATCTCTGAGAAAGCTCGATATAAATCGAGAGAAGTTATTATCGACATCAAAAGCAATAAGTTTTGCTAAAAGCGCAACATGCCATACTCTATCAAACGCTTTAGAAATATCTAGAGCCACCACTTTACTTTCGCCAAAACGGTGTATGGAACGACACCATTTTTCCGATAAGAAGGCTAGCAAGTCTCCCGTAGAGCGTCCTCTACGAAAGCCATACTGCCGGTTGCTGAGTAAATTGTTGGACTCTAAATATTTCACAAGATGGTAGAAATGGTAGAAATGGTGTAGTTCATACTGAATTTTATGCGGAAACTTACATATTGATAACATTTTAAAAATTCACTAATAGGGGAGAAAGTTCGTACAGAGGATAAGTAAAAACATACTCCGATTCTAAGATTTGTTCTTATCAAATTTTATCGAACTTTGAAAATTGCGACATGTAATTTTAAACAAACTATACATGGATATATAGAATTACGAATAAACAAATATTGATAAATTGACTCAAGAAATTTTTCTAAGCTTATTAATATAAGTATTTCAAGGATGTATATCGTCACTTAAAATGCAAAATAACGTTACATCACTTTTCATAAGTTTATAGGAGAAGCATACAGCGACATAAAATGAAAACTACTTGAGATATTGAAACAACATTTTAAAATCTGAATTAAAATTAATCTTTTATATATATATTTAAAAAAATACACTTTATGCTATGTATCTTACGTTATTTTGAATATAAATTTGTATGAAAACAAAATGTTTTTTATTTTAAATAAAAGCATTTATAGATATTTTTATCTTTTTTTTTATTTTAGTTTCCAACAATTACTTATTTAAACTAAGGATATAATTTTATAAAACGAAACGACAAACGTTAAAATAAAATCCTATGGAAAATATTCAAGTTTTAAACCCTTTTCTCAGTATTCTTCATACAAATTGCTTACGCTTCCATACGTCTCGTTTTATAAAATGAGACCCTAAAAAAATGTACTTCATTAAATGTTCATAAAGAAAATTCAAGTGAAACATATTTATTAAAAATTATTAGGAAACTACCGAAAATAAGGTAAAATACTATTTATTAATTAATTACTGAAAACATAAACATTATTTTGTTTAAGAAAATCGTGCACTTTATGATACGTTGTTTTAAATTAAAGTTATAACTTGGTTATTTTTGAGTGTAAAAGTTTAAAATTTTGTATACATATGTAATGTGAAGTAGTGAATTGTAATCAATAATAAAATGAATTTCGATTTTTTGATGATACGTTGTTTTGCATTTTAGGCGACGATATTAAGGTCTTGCTAATTGATTTCTTAATTGTTTTTGCTTAATAATTGATACTGTCTGCCTGACTTAATTTTATTTTGGTACATAAGTTCTCAGCTTTATCAATTAGCTGACAAGATAAATTAGCTGAAATTCTTAAGCAGCATGATACAAAATGTCTGTCATTTATGTATACAAATTTATAATTTTTTTCATATAAACGAAACTAAGAAATCTAAAATGTTTTCTATCAAGATTTATTACTCAGATACAAACAAATCTATATATATAAAACACAAACAATATTTCTACCTATGACTGTTATAGACTCTAAAACCATCCAACCAATAAGCTCCAAACCGATTTCATTAGAAAAGCAATTTTGTGAAGATGGTTTTAGAAAAATACAAAAATGCAATCCCAATCTTAAAAAAAAATCCCAATCTTAAAATTTGTTTATCTTGAAATTTTGTATAAGCACTTCTCCCGATGTGTAGATCCACTAAGGGGGTAAAATCGGTATCTCTATATCACCGGAACTAATGAAGCTAACACTAAAAATCCAACTTTTTTTTTGACTTTAAGATTAAACTATTAAAGTTATATGCCTTGATATTTCACAGTTATCCTGTCTCTACTTATACCTTCGTATAAGAAGAAATTTTGATATCGAGTTATTAAATAATGGGAGTTTTGTATGGTCATCTACCAGATTCTCCATAAAAAATGAGCTTTATGTGGTCCTCTACAAGAGTTTCTTCAATTGAGTCTCCTCCAATTAGTTTTGAATGGTCATCCACCAGATATCTCTTCACAAAATACATAAATCAACTGTGTCTTCTCATAACCTCAAATCACGGTTATAACAAACTGAACGCATGTGGATTAACATAAAAGACTCAAAACTGTGAAAAACAGTTATGCGACGTATAAAACCAGTACCAATGCGAGATGAGACGCAGAACAGTCGAAAGCCAAACAACAAAAATCGGCCTGACCGTCCTTAAGAAATAATGACGATGACGCGCAAGTTGTTCTTCAACTCAGACCTGCGACAGAAATCCAACTTAGTATAAATTTATGCAAGAAATAAGGGGATAAAATGGGCGAAACTCGAGCTATAACACTTTTTTGTATCCCATATCCCAGAAATAAACTTTAAATAGAATTGCTGGCCTTCTTAAACGATTTTAAATGGACTTTGGCACTTTTTTGAAAGTAGCATACGCCGTGTATCCGCTAGTATGTATATATATTTGAAAAAAACTAGAATGGTCGATTTGAATGAAGGCATACCGTCAATCAACTACAAGAAGTTCTTAGTACTTTGAACTTTGCAGAAGAACAAAAATAAACAGTTTATTTTTTATTAATCTCTTTAATAAGTTTAGAAAAAATGGACATAATTGAGTAATGACATAAAACTGTAAAGAATAAGGCTTCCAGATGGTAAATAGATATATTTGAGGCGGTGTGTACTATAAGAAGTACACTTCCACTCGAAGACCCATAGAAATTTAAGCAGATGTGAACGTGGTCAATTGACATAAAGATAAATAAAGTGAAAAACCCATTCCAAAGAAAAAGCACAGAAAATAAGTTTAGACTGGGATTCACAGAATGGCGTTACCTACAATAGCCAGCCTTTAACCCTGACAAAGTCTTGTAGGTTTCCTAGATCATATCTAGCTATATCCCCCAGTTCATCACAGAATCTTTATCTTAGCCATTTTTGCCTGAGACCCTGTAATCTCAGACAGTTACACAGAGAATGTTCATCTATTTCTAGTACCTCAATATTCTCGCACAACCTACAGAAGTCCAGTGCACCCATATCCCATTTACCAATGCAGGCTACAATTTAGTAGTGTTCGGTTATCACTCCTATTAAAGACTTGAGACTTTTCCTATCCGACCCAATTAGTAATCTTGTTGCATTTGTATCCAACTTTGGCCAAATAGCCCTGAACATCCAGCCATATATTCTAGTACACCAGAATTAGTTCGTAGAGTCCCGGAATCTTTTGAAAATCAACCTATAGTAGTGGCATATAGGAGGTTTAATCTCCCAGTAACTATTAATATAGACAGGGTTTGTCTGGCCAGTTCTTCTGCTATCACATTACCCTGTATGTTATAGTACCCAACACATTCAAATTGCCTATAATTCCAATAAAGCTTCAAAGACCTTTGTGCTGCCTGATATCTACATACATTTTTACTACAGACTCATCTGTAACATATGCCCTTATCAAAACCCTGGCTTTCCAGATCGCTAGGATCTCTGCATGACATTTTGATGTCCTCATCTACTACATAAACTCCAGCTCCCGTGTCAGATTCAATTTTAGACACATCAGCTGATCAGATCCAACCCACGCGTCCCTACTTTGAAACACAATTGGAGGTGAAATAAGTCTAAAGTCGTTTTCCAGATATCAGAATAAATAAAATGTTAATAACAACACTCAAGAATTTTTGTTGAAGATACAACGATAAGGTATATTTAAAACAAATTTGTTAAAAATCAGAAAGTCTTGAAAACATTTCACATTACAAGAAATTATTATGTTAGTGAATCAGCTCCATCAGAAATCAACTTATAAATTTTTGTTTGAAAATCACTCAGTTTTCAAATAATGTTTGAATATTTTTCATACATTATTTTCCGTGTTTCTAAACCAGGCCCTATAACTAAAGATTAAATAAACTTAAAATATTGTTAGGTTTTTAGACAACATTCTTTAGGGGCCAACCTAATAAACACACATATCTCCAAAATAAACGTATTCTTAATTACTTACATGAATAAACACACACGCAAATGGTCATGACAATAAGTAAAACTAGCATTTTTTCATCAATTTCCTGAATGACGGCCAACATGAAATCAAATTGATTGAGTACTTTTGCTTCTTCTGCGGCAGCATTATCATCATCGGCTGCTATTTCTTTAAGGTTTTCTTTTTCTGCTTCATTTACTCTCGCTCCTTCTTCTTCTGCTGCCAAGACATCTGCTTGAAGTCTTGAGCTAATGGGACCTTTGCTTTGGCTGTCAAAAGTTTTTGTGGCTAAAATATTTTGAGTATAAATAGTATTGTCATTGGCCACGTTCTCACTGTTGTTGATGCTGCTGCTACTGCTGCTGTTGTTGTTGTATTCGTTTGATAAATTTTGCGTGACAGCGTCGTTATTATTGACGCTGTTGTCATACAAATAAACTTCATCATTGTCATTTGGCTGTTGTTTATGTTGCCCATGGTGCTGGTGATGCTGATGATGATGTATTTTTGTTTGATTATTTTTGTTATGATTGGTTTTTTCATTTTCAATTTCATATGAATTAATATTTAATATATTTTTCTTTTTACGCTTTTTATTTAGTTGCCATTGTGGATGATGCTGTTGCTCCTTCTCCTTCTTCTTCTTTGGTTCCTGTTGCTGCTGTAACTGTTGTTTGTTTTCATTACTGTTTACATTTGATTGTATCAAGTCATCAACTTTATTCTTCACATCATATTTATTTTTTCCATTTAACACATTCTCTTTTTGCTTGTCACCTGCCACTACAAAAGTATTTATATTTGAGTTTATCCCCTCAGCTCCTCGCTTCTGCTTCGGTCGTCTGATGGCATCAACAATTTCCCTTGATATTTCATGGTACTGCTGGTGCAAAGTAGTAGTGGTGGTAGTAGTTGTAGTAACTTGTTGCTGCTGTTGCCGTCTTTCATGTCCTTGCTCAAGTCGTTGTATAGTTGTATATTTGCTGTAATTTTTATTATTTTTACTTGTATCATAATCATTATGATTGCGTTTTTCATGATGCTGGTAATAATGATAATCATCATAATCATCATCAACTGTTGATGAACTCATCTGTTGTATGTTTGTATGTAACAAATTATGATTAGAATGTTGAGTATAATGATGGTGCTGTTGCGGGGAATGGTGTTGCTGATATTGCTCCTGTAATGTTCTGTTGACAGTTGCTGGATGTGCTGCTTCTAATATAGCTGTAGTTGTCTTGTGTAGTTTCTCAGCATACCTTTTCAATCTGTAATGGTAACAAATAATAATAAAGGCATATACATTATATTACAATAAATGACAAACATATTTTCTGTTATATTTAATGCATATGTATATGGGAAGAAACAAAAAATTTTGAATTTTTGATTCATTGCTCTTCTAAATTCTATAATACTTGGTATATATGTTTTCGATGGCCATACAAATACTTTAACTAAAACTGCTAAAAGCTTTAGAATTGTTATTTATATTTATATCATACCTAAGCTAAGTAAGCATAAATTTTAAAGTTTTTTAGTATAAAAAATCGTTCTGGAACAAACGATATCACAAAAAAAAAGGAATCTTCCATTTTTTAACATCATTCTAAAAATGTTAATTCACAGTGGTGTACACTGAAGCGAATGATTTGGTGTATGGGAAGAACGGAATACATTCCAGCACATATCTGGTACATACCAAATATTCACATCGTTCGATAAAACAAGTTATAAGGTGCACAAATGCACTATAAAAGTTCATTTATATTACTAATCGATGATAAACAATGTGAAATATATTTAAAAAAATATATTTTGAATAACTCTTTGCGTTCCACTTTTAATAAAAACTAATGGTGAATTCATAAAAAATAAAGGTTTTATTCAAATAAAATTTGTTTTCATTTAGTCACCAACTGCACTTGATTTACATTGCGTTAATTGCAGTTTTGTGTTGGTTGGTAAAAAAACTATAAGTTAAATCACATTAGTAAGTAACAAGTGTTTTGGAATTTTTCCAAGAATCAAATTTGTTTACAAATTATTTAAAGTAAAAATTTACAAAAATTCTACCCATACAAACAGGTATTGGTAAAAACACAACCAAATCACGGAAGATCAGATGAAGCAGCTGCGGAAGCGAATCTCGTCTTCAAGAAAATCGGGAAAGGGCATCTATGTCTACAGATGCGAAAACACAAAGAGAACGCGAAAGGGCATCTGCGTCTGGAGCCACAGAAATGGAAAGACAACACGAATCATGGCTTCAGCAAATGCGTCGTAGTACATATTCACCGAGAGCTGCAGAGACACTCCAACAGCTTATGGAAAGACTAGAAGCTAATTGACGAATGGCTCGATCAAGTGAAAGAATCGATTTAAAGTTGTCAACATTTCATTACAATTAGGATGATGACTACAGGATTCACAGATTGGTACAATGAACAAACTTTGCTTACATTGCAGCGTTTTCAAGTTACCTGCGGAATCCCCGGGAATATGTTGTTCGAACGGTAAAGCAGTTCAGCCACCTATAATCGAGTCACTTCTAAGTTGCATTTCTGGTGCCATAGCACTTTCTTCAAAATATCCGAAAGCGCAACTCGTGCTTTCAAATGACGTTCTTCGGGGCAACTAAGGAGTGAGTTCGAAAAATTCTTAACTTCAATTTCCATGCTCTGATTTTGGCCTCTAAATTTTAGCAGCATTCCTGTCAGGAACTTTTTGAAACTTGTATGCTTTTAAAACTTCATTGGCTTTAACTTTTCGTACCAAATATTCCGAGCACTGAGCTAACCGGAGTGCATTCCTACCGGAAACATCATGTGGACCATTTCATCTACCTGATCCAGGTTTTATATCAACGAACAAGTCTCCCGGTACTGTTTAATAATATTGGTAACAGTTTGACGGCAGACCTTTGAATGCTCTTTGAATACATTTTTATTTAAATTATCTATATTTCTGTACTCAACAAGTTCTCATAACAACCCTGCAGCGATTTACTAGTGACATTGTCAGTAGCACTACTACCATATGTACACCAGCCAATTTAATCTTCTATTGACATTTAACATTAGCTTGTCAATGAAAATCCACCAGTAGACTGTATCACTACTGACTACGTTGTTATTTTCTATACCTATTGGCTACACAGGATAATAAAAAAAAATTAACTATTGACGCTTTCGTTGACAATGTCACCAGAAGTACAGTATAACTGTTGTCTCTAATGAATCTCTACTGGAACTTAAAGAAAAGTTGTCGACATTTTAACTAGTACAATTGTCGATAGAGAAAGAGTGTTGACATAGAGACATACAGGGAATGTAAATTTTCACTTAAAAAACAAAATACATGTTCTTGTTTTACTTCTTGTTTTTTGTTTCCTAAAACAATGTTTTATCTTTTAGCCAATAATTTATGTATCTTGCAAAATTGCTTAAAATCCTAGCAAATATAAGAATTCTTAATACCAAAAACATAGTTGAAAATAGAATTTCAAAACACAGTTTAGACTTCTAGGGTTGTCTCAACTATGTTTTTGGTACTAAACATTTTTATATTTGCAAAAAAACAAATTATGTCAATATATGGCAATATTTTAAAGTCCTTAAATCACCCTTTAATTCAGAAAATATTATGTTATATTCTAATAGTTCTTAAAGTTCTCGAAACATTGAGATTAATTAATAAAACTCTATATTCCCGGCTTGTTCCAGCATGAGCTCCTGTTATACACCATTATATCAGGCTCTCATAATCCATTTAGAAGAGGTAGGAGATTATTTCCCCCACTCATTGCAATAATTTAATTTTGAAGGGTATATACTTAAGTTATTTATTCTCACTTAGTTATTGAACATCAAAGTAAAAAAAAAAAAAACATTCAATAAAGGTATCAACTTGCGAGAGATGATTTGTGTGGTTCAGAAGTACTGATTTTGACACGGAAGACAAAAATCGCGCAGGCCAGCCATAAAATGAAGATTGTTGTTAAACTGAACAAGAGCATGCAAAATTATTGGAAGCTACTAAACTAGAAACTCTAAAACGTTTCCAAACGGGTGCAATACGAATTGAAGCAAAAATACCTGGAAGACGATTTCGTATGTCTGAAATGTAGCTTGAACGCTATAAAAGAAATTCATTTTTGCACCGAATCATTCTTTACGATGAAAAATGGATCCATTATGATAACCTGAATGGATCAAACCAGCCCGGTCAACCAGCCGAATCGATACCAAAGCCAAATTTCCATGGCGAGTCCTATCTATTATGAACTGCTGAAATTTAACCGGACCATCACAGAAAAGCTGTACCAAACGCAACTGATTCTTTTGAAGCAAGCATTGACCGAAAAACTCCCAGAATATGCAACCGCACATGAAACCGCACCTGTTAAAATATATTTAGAATGGAGTGGTTGGAAAGTTTTGTCTCACCCGCTCTATAGTCCAGACCGCAGAACGCTCTCTCTGGAATACGATTCACTTTGGATCAGAGTATCCGATATTGGCTTGATTTGTTCTTGGCCTCAAAAGACGAGTATTTATTTTGGCTCGGCATCAGAAAGATGTGAAAAGGTCATAGCTAACAATGGCCAATACTTTGAATAAATTTATATTGGGAAAATGTTTTAAAATAAAAGCTAGACATTTGAAAAAATTTCACATTTTCAATTTTTTCATTTTCATACGCCGTATATAAGAGTTTAAAATGTTATATACAACTGATATTGAGCGATTTTTAAAAAAAAATTTAGCTTTTAAACTTTTGAGCAACTTTAAATTTAGTATGACCATAAAGATCGTGTAAGGTCCGATACATTGTCGAAAATGTTTGTATCCCCCCATATTTTTCTAAATTTGTGTTTCTATTATGATAATTTACAACGTTTGGAAATGATATAAACATAAATACAAGCTTTAAATTTATTTCATTATAAGAATTTCCTTGAATTGTATTCAATATGTTGAAAACATACATTTTGTATATATATTTATTTTGATAAATACATTATAATTTATTCCCCCCATCTCTACAATCAATAACATTTTCCGAAATTGATTCAAATTGTTTTCAATGTTCTATTTATTGCTGTATTATGGTATGTTTTTGATTTAAATTCATTTATATTCAAAAATATGAAGGTAAGAAAGAAATTGTTATGGCATTATGTATTTCTATTATACATTTACATTGCAAATATTTATAAGTATAATAAATACGAAAATACTATTGAACTTATTTAAAATAGATTTGTAAATAAGTATGTAAATTTTTGCAGAACTGAATCGTAACAATATGCCATAAAATAATTTTGTTTGGAAATTCCAAACAATACTAAATGTTGTAGAAATAATTGTTAATAATTTGAAATTGAAATATATAATTTTATTTGCTTGACCTGAAATTACTTAAACCCCAAGCAGACAAGCACATGTAGGCATAATTAAAATTGTTTAACAAAGAAGCCTTAACATTTAAAATGACATAACGAAAATCATATTTGGTCGATCCACAAGTGTAACGACACGTAAGCTCAGCGTCCAGGGTCGGTTAATAAAACACGTCGCTTAATACGTAACAAACTTTTATTTACGCTCTAACACTAACTACTTATAATAATTCAACAGGTTCACTGTTACGCCACGTATTTTGTAGTAGACTCACAACAAATGCTCCTGAAAGAGCGAGGAAGCCATACGGTGCGAATGAAATCACTCGCTATGTACGACAACCCTCCTCTCAACAGCGCTCGTTCCTCATCTAGTCTCGCGAAACCACGCGCACTTATCACTATCTCCGGGAGTCACCAAGAATTGTTAGTATCAGCAGAGGAGCCTGCTGCCAATACTCCCAAGTACTCCCACTAGTACTTTAGTAACCAGTAAGTTAAAATATACAAAAGATGTGAAACCACTGTCTTTAGTAGCTCTTACCTTACTGGCCACTACGAACCAACTCACCGAGGTCGAATACTCCCAAGTACTCCCACTAGTACTTTAGTAACCAGTAAGTTAAAATATACAAAAGATGTGAAACCACTGTCTTTAGTAGCTCTTACCTTACTGGCCGCTACGAACCAACTCACCGAGGTCGACTATAGGCTCGCCATTTATACCTTTTCTGTTGTGTGTACAACCATCTACATACATGTGTTTTACATACAATCATGATCGTGCATGCACTCACAACTTGAATATAAGGACTTAAACTAATAAAACAAAGCTTAACATTTCAGTCTAGCACTAAATAAACGGTACGTCATAATAAAACAATATAAGCAACAGTTTCAAAATACAATATAGAATAAAATCACCAATAAGGACTGTTGGGAACAAAACGATGCCTGCAGATTTTGGTCGTCACACAAAGTATCCTATCATCTCATATTGTCCTAATTGATCCAGGCTCACTGGCTCAGCTTAACCGACTTATAGGCGTTCGGCGCAGATCTCTGCTGGTTGGTTACGATAACGCAATGATCATAGCATAGAGAGTAGTATTATTTTACAATATGTTTTGCTTGAAAGGCAATAATAACATTTTCAAACCTTTGTGAAATATTAGGACATTGTACCAATATGACATGATAGGAGACCTAGTTGACCAATTGACTAAGATCTAGCGAAAGAGTTTAAAATTATGCACAGAACTGAGATTTAAGTCAAATATTTTGGTTCTAGATCAGTCTTGCAGAACATAGATTTTCAGACAATTCCTTTTTGAAAATCGCTCGTTTTTTGCAATCACTCGATTTACAGAACAGAGGGCATTAGTTGCATAGAAGCTGATGAAGTCCTTGTATATAAAAGATATTTCTTTCCACTATAAGTGGAATCACTTTCAGGCTTTAGGACAGTTTTCAGGTGTTTTTGATTGGATGGTTTTATTTTGCTAAGTCACCACTAAGACTCATAGAGTCAGGCGGACTGAAGCAGTATCATCCTACAAAGAATGAAAATTATGTATTATTTACATAGAATTTTCGACCAGAAAAGGCAAAGAAGGCTGCCACAAACTCAGTCTCTCGGGATAATGCGAACTGGTTGCTTTGTGCCCAATAATGGGTACTTTTCCTGATTTTTCTCTAAAGAATTTGACCTTTGGGTAACTCTCAGACTGCCCAAGATAGACAGAAATTTTTACAGGAATTTAAAAATAATACATGAATTAAATCTAGAGTCGTCGACCATTGGTCTTGCTGCAATCAAGTCACGCACATCCAACATGGTAAAGTTGAAATGTCTACTGAATTGTACAAGGAGAAAACTGATTCGTGATAGCAACCGTATTTATTGTCAATCGAATGAATCTACTTTAGTGGAAGAATTTTACAGTTGTGACTACAAAACTTTAGAAGGGGTAACAAAAGTTTGGTTGCTTCAACCGAAATTCTTCTTTATCAACTGAATTTCTGTTGATAGAACCGAAAAATTCTACGTGTGCAACCGAATCATTCGATTGGCAACAAATTCGGTTGCTATTACGAATCTGTTTTCTCTGTGTACATATTCCGTAAACCGTGATGAGCTCAGATGGATCCCAGAACATGAGGGAACCCGTGAGAAAGAAAATGCTGAAGAGTGTGCACCAAACGGGATGTCCTTGGATCAATCTGTAGTTACATTCACATCCCTGTGGTTGCGATATCAACATTACTCTTTTGCCGCTTAGTATGTACTCTGTTAGACCTTTTGTATATTTATACTAACTGGGTACTGTATGATATAGAGTATAGTCTACCCACGTTATAACTAATGCAGACGTTGTTTGGATAAAGACCAACTTGGTGTAGCCGAAGTGTCTACGGGTTTGTATCCATTCCCTTAACCGACTTGCACACCACCGTGATCCGTGGGAATGAAAATGTTGACGAGTGTGCAACAAACGAGATGTCCTTGGATCAATCTGTGGCGCGAAATGGGATTCACGTCCCTTTGGTTGCGATATCGATCATGGCTATGAAAGAGATGGCACACAACTGCCACAGAAACCTCTGTCACTTTCTGGCAAGGGAAGACTAAGACTAGTTGGGCTCTTAAATAGTAGGGACTCTATTCGACTTTTTCTACGTATACTAAGTGGGAACTGTATGATATTATGTATATTACAAAGACTGGACTACCACTCTCTGTGGCTGTGGCCAGCTATACAGGAAGGTATACTTTGATATCTTTCATGAACTGAGCTGCCTCAAGGAAGTTTTGCTGGTCGATCTCATCAGTAGCTCCAGATAGTTCTCACGGTAGCCACATACTTTCTCACTTGTTTCATTTTCTTAAAGATAATACTATGCAAAACAGAATAAAAATCGGTTAACATTTGTCTTAGTAATACGAGTATTACAACAAAATCTAAGGAACTGCTAGCTTGCAGTAAAAACTGTTCAGTTATTTTTTATTGCACAGATTACAGTTGCTCTAAATTGTTTGACAAAAAATGTATATTTTCATAAATAAACATCTAAGGAGTGAGATCGAAAAATTCATAACAAACATATATGTTAACAAAAACGAAACCACTAAACTTACAGTTTTAACTTTTTTTCTATTTGATTGAAATTATTATTACAATTTACAAAAAACAATATTTTTATAGTTTTGATCACTAGTGATGAATTTTTAAAACTTTTTCGGAAAACCATCCATTAACGTTTTTTAGTGATTTCTGTCACTTTGCTCGAACAGGTAGTCCATCTTTGTTTAAAATCTACCACACTTTTAGACACAATTTTTGTGTTCTTCAATTCTCTGTTAATAAAAGCCCAATTTCTCACCACTGGCCTTAGCTCCGGGCAGTTTGGAGAATTTGCCTCTCTTGCTACAAATACCACGTTATTGTTCTTTTACCACACAAGGGCTTGTTTACCATAGTACAGGATGCCAAATCAGGCCAAAAATAAGTGCACACATTATGAATGGAATTTATAGAGCCCGTTGTAACAAATGAATGGCTTCTTTTGCCGCAACTGCATATTACTTGCCATACCAAGAACGTTTTTGGAAATGTTATCTGCTTTTGGGTCCTAAACTTTTCTTCAACATTCCCTCTAGCATCAGAAACATAAAATATTTGATCAGGAAGTTGCAAAAAATCTGGCAGAACATTCGTTTCGTCATCCATTATGCTGCAAGAATATTTTTTTTTATAAAACTTGACTTCAATTTCCGTGCTCTGTTTTTGGCCTCTAAATTTTTAGCAGCGTTCCTGTCAGGAACTTTTTGAGCCTTGTATGTTTTTTAACCTGCATTAGCTTTATCTTTTCGTACCAAATAGTCCGAGCACTGACCTAACCGGGCTGCTTTCCTACCGGATGTATTGGGAGCTCTTTTGAAAATGCTTTCTATTTTTTTGGCTTTAGAAACATCACGTGGACCATTCTTTCTACCTGAACCAGGCTATCTATCAACGAACAAGTTCTCCTGGTACTGTTTAATAATATTGAAAACAGTTTGACGGCAGACCTTTGAATGCTTGGATACATTTTTGTAGGACCAAGTTGGGTTTTGTTTGAAAATATTTAATAATTTTAGTACGCACTTTTTTCTGGTCACTCATTTTAATCAGATTAACAAAAAATGAATATAATTGACATTAAACATAATAACTGACATGTTTTACAAAAGCAACTTGATCAAAAAAAATCAAATAATACTTGGGTTAAAAGTTTTAATGAAAAACGTGTGTTAAGAATTTCACGATCTCACTTCTTATGTTCTTACGTTTTCATTAAAAAGAAACAAATTGGTGTCTTTAAAAATTAAGCTTTAACATATATTCTACACCAGTTCCAATTAATTGTATGTCAGAATTTTCTATTATATGTATTTCAGAAACTTCGAATTGATTTTCAGAATTTTCCAATTATATTTCAGAATTATCTATTGGAATTTTATTTGAAACTAGCTTGACCCGGTGCGCTTCGCTACCCCTGTCGTAGTATGAAAAATATGTAATTTAAAAAAAATCGGTTTTCCCCCTGTTATCCCCTTCTGGTCCAAGTATTGAAAAAAAAGTTATAGCCTATTGACGCTTCCAAGTAAGGATCTATATACGTTCCAAATTTCAATAAAAGCGATTCAGCCGTTTAGGCGTGATGCTCAAATAAACAAACAAACAAACAAATAAACAAACTTACAAAGACATTTATATATTTATATAGATTAGGGATTTCTCAAATACGATTGGAAATGGTGTGGTTAAATATATTATCTCTCAATAAAATTAATGTTTTATCTTTAGCAACATCTAGTGGCGACAAAGAGACATATTTTTAAGAAAATCTTTCATTTATTCAATACCAATTTCATTAACATCGGTGACTTGCTATTATTTTTTTGATTTTTGTCTATTATCTAACGTACAGCCCATGAAGCAATTCAATTACTACATGAGACATTTGTTGGTCGTGTACTCTCTCATTTGGTGTAACTTAACACCATTACATTTCTTTTTATGGGGTTAGTTGAAGGTCAATAAGCTTTCAACCATCCGTGCATTTAATTAAACCACTGTCATGGAAAATTTCGACAATAGAGTGCGTACTTGGCAGCAAATCCTTGAAGGTTGTTTGCTCGATGTGCCATATCAAACATAACCCATCCAATATAAAGTCAAAGATCTTTTTTTTATATCTAATTGCGTAAATTTTGGATTATCTTGAAATTTTAATCATTTTAGCAATCATATAAGAAATTAATCTAGAAACTACTACTTAGTCCTTCTTAAAAATAATAACAAAGATTTTTAAAATGTTACTTTTTTATATAATATTCAAATACATTTGTCTCAAATATTTAAGTCATTATTGAGAAAAATCCATTAAATTGAATAAATTTACTCTTTTCTTCTGCTTTCCTCTAACTACTAAATTCAATCTACCCTCTAGGGTATGAAAATAATAGAAAAAGAATCTCTACATCTTAATACAGAAAAAGATACGAATACAATCTAATTGAAATGCACTTCAATTAAAAGTGTTTGCTTTGCCATTGTTCCTCGTTCTTAAATGACTTTAATAAATTTAAATCTTCGATTTAATTTATCTAATGTACTCTGGAGAAACCATAACGATAAATATTTATATATTTTTGTGTTGTTATTGTTGTTGCTGTATGTACTTACTTGATACCAGAGTGAGTTGAGTTAAGATACACAAACATATTGTACGTTCAGAGATAAATGTGTAACAATAAAATAAAAATTCCTTGGACAATTGTTAAGCAATTAATTTTAAGTTTGAAAGCAATGTCAAGGCCTGCCACAAATAATTGTCAATAAAACAAAGTAATAAGGAATTATAGTAGCTTTTCTTGATACGGTGCTTTGTAATTTGTTATACAGATAAATTGTATTAAATACTAAATTTTAATTAAGGAAAAATTGCAGCATTTGATCATGAATTTTAAATAAAGACCAGCCAGACACTTGAGCAGCATTTGTAGAACATCAAATTTGTACAATAAAAACCAAATGTAATTAAATCGAGTGGTTGCGTATGAGTAATTAATTAGAAGCTGTTGGTACAATTTACAATATCAATCATACGTACATTGGTACTTGCGTTAGAGTGGAGTTGTGTAGTGTTGTGTTGTTAAAGCTCAAATAATTGATTTATTTGTTAAATTAATACAGGGATTATTATAAAAGTGGATTTTTTTTTCGAATAACGTTAAGAGCATATCAAAATTACATAGAATGGGTAATAAACTAACAAAATACATGGCAATACATTCACATGAATTCGATTTTTGACATTAGGTTTTTGGCTCTCAGTTACCTATATATTTGTCATCTATGCTTAATAAGTTGCTGCTCATACTTCAACGTCACAATCAAGACTCTCATTTACTCAACAAATTAACACACACTACGCTATTACTATCATTTATCTGTCTGTCATCTTTGTCAATTATCCCACATTTCCATTCATCAGTTAACCTTTTTTTATTCGTGCTGTCCTAGATCTCCCAAACCAGTGGTCTTTATATGGAACCTATAATCTGTTATGGTCTGATCTTCATAAAATTTTGTACAAATATGCCTCTATATATGTGGATTATTGGTGTCGAATTAATCTAATAACGATATTTTTAAGAGATGTATGTGTTTTAGATGAGTTTTGGAAGTGCACCGTATATGGGAGCTAAAGTCAATTATGGACCGATATTCACATAATCTAATAGTATCATTTGTGAATAAATATAACGGATCTCAATGACTTTTTGTGACCGTAAAAGCACAGAAGATTCCGAAAGCTCTGGATACCCAACTGAGTTCTCTACACCCGAAACATTTGAAAGAAATCACGATATGTTGTTGCCCAATGGGAAATTAAAACTGCAAAAGATTCTGGCACCCATAGACAACTCACATGGCTCAGTGGTTTCAATTGAATTGAATGATCACTTGGGTATGAGAAAGCTTTCCCCAAGTTAAGTGCCGCGTTAACCTACAATCGAGTATGAATGCAATCGTCTGTTAACTTCGAAGGAGTATTTGGGGTTTTTCAACCGCAACATGGACAAGATTTTTCGCCGTTTCTTAACACACAGTGGGGCAGAATCAAAATTTTTTCGAAATAAATCTGGCATATCAAAACGGCTAATCCGATCGGGATAAGATTTGACGTGGGCGTAGCCAAAGAGCATTTGAGTTTAAGTTATTAAAATATACCCTACAAATGCTACAGGTGCGGTGCTATGGAGGCTCAAAGTAGGGTACCTTCGACATGTAAAATTTATAAACACGTGCCATTTTTGTGTTTCCCATCCGTGCAATATTTTTGAAGAACGGCGTTTTAAAGTGGCATATTTTTGAATCTAATTGAGATATTGACTTGAAATTTTTTTGTAAGGCCAAAAAATAACTTATCTAAACAAAAAAAATGGTTCGAAAAAATATGGATCAAATTGTTCCTAATATTTGCAATCCTATAAAAATTTTAATACAAATTTTAGTTTTAGAAACTCAATAAATAAGTAATACGTAATAAAATCTTTATTTATTACCAACACTCAATGAAATTTTCAACTTTTATTTAATTTTTAATTTTGAATAACAAAGTGTAAAAAAAATTGTCAAAAGATCAAAGGGATTCCGCAATTCCTAAAAATTGGAGCGAAAATCACAAAATTGGTATTTTTACAATTTTGCCCATAGGGTTTAAGTTTTTTTTGGAATCACATCAAGGTTTCCAAAACTGCTTTCCCTTTTCTGATCCCAGCTTTCGAAATTTTAGAACATGTGGCCAAAATTTAAAATTTTGATCAAAAATAGGTCAAATTCCGAAGGCCGTAGGGACGACATGTTCGAAAACTATGACATGTCTTTTATAACAAAATGTTTTCCGTAAAAATATCTTACAGAAAAACATAAAATTGTAATATGTCCTTAAAAAAAGTTTATTTTTAAATAAAAAATTAGTTACATCACCTTTTCGCCAAAAAAAACAGCACAAATCTAATATTTTTGGAATTTTTAAATTGAAAATCGTTTATTTTTGGATCCGTAATTGATATTGCTCTGAAATCTTTTGCTTATTATTGATAATTTAGTTGTCTAACTTACGAAAAGAAACTTGAGTGCACGGTTCAAAAACACGCCCAAGCGGACCAAGATATGGCAAAATTTTAAAATTTCAATTTAGAAATCTTTGAAATCGGATGGGAAACAAAAAAATGGCACGTGTTTTAAAATTTAACATGTTGAGCCCTCATAGTGCCGAGCCTGGAGCATTTGTAGGGTCCAGTTTAATAACTTGAACTTGGCTACGCCCACGTCAAATTTTATCCCGATCGGATCAGCCGTTTAGAAATGCCAAATTGTGATTCTGCCCCACTGTGTAACCGTAGACGATCGGGGCAAAGGAAAGACAAGTTGGGTCGGGTCAGTCAATAAAATCAAGGCGACCGCTTTTTCGGATGCATGGGGTATAATACACATTGACACATTGGGTCAGTCAACAAAATCATGTCGACCATTTTCAGGGATGCATGGGGTATAATACACATTGACTACCTTCAAAAGGGTAAAACAATCGATGGCGAATATTATGTTCACTTATTGTTTCGATTTAAGGAGGATTCTGTGGCAAAAGTCCATGAGTTAGGCTACAAGTTGCTCCCTCATCCACCCTATTCTTCGGATTTATTTATTGTTTTTAAAAAAAAAAAAAACACAAACTGCGAAGCGTTTTGCTTGTCTGCAGATACACCCAGAGTCTCTGGCGGGAATCGAACTCGCAACCCCCAGATTGATAGTCCAGCATACTATCGTGTAGTCTATCGTGGCACCCGATTATGGGTCGTCGGAAGGAGATTTGTGTCCAACGATGAAATCATCTCACAAACAAATTCCCACTTTGGTAACCTCGGCAAAACTTATTTGCTGGAAGGGATACAAAATTGGAGAAACGTTGAACAAAGTTTATAGAGCTCGAAGGATACTATGATGAAAAATAAAATGATTTTTTATCCAGAAACCTGTGTTTCATTCAAATATTCTTTTTTACAATGAACTTATTCATGCTGAATTTTTTTATGGAAACTGCTATTCTAAAAATATTTATATACCATAGAATCATATTCCGGTAAGAAATTTGTATGAGAACTAGGAAAAATTATGGCTCAATTCTTACTATTTTCAACTGCGTTTGTTTTTTTTATCATAGGAAGAATGTGTGTAAAGTTTCACTGTTTTTTCTGCGAAGAAAATAGCAAAATATTTGTTAAAAATATCACATTGTTGTTTCACATTTTGGTCCATAAGACTGGTTCTTCTTGATCGATTTTGCCCATTTTGAATACCAAACATTTGGACAAAATTGTATTCCCCTAAGTCCTTTCCTCGAGGCCCTATCGAGCCTTCAACATATGGATAGAAAGACGGACACAGCTAGATCGTCTAAACGTATAAACAAAATCAATTTACCCAACATCTTTTTGAAGGTCTCAAAACCTTCATAAGTTATTACCCCCATAACATTTCAGCAGTTTTGTTACATTTTCAAATTTTTCATTCAATTTAAATTTTAATTGAAACATTTCTTGTTCATTGGCCCCAGCACAAAAACATTTTATATAAAACATTCCTTTGAAACTGATAGTACTTATTACTTACAAAAAATTTCAATTTGCAAATTTATTTTGCTTCTCTTAAGTCAATAGAAAATTAAAATTATTTCAAACGTGTCGAGTGTTGTGCGAAAATTTTTATAAAAAAAAAAAAAAAACTAATCCTCCTTCATTCTTCATCAAACTTACCTTGAACGGTGCTTTGGCAAATGTCTATTTAAATATTTTCGTTTTCGCCGCTTAAATAGCCGTGAAGCAAAAGCGGCTTTAGAGTCAGCACTCAAATCATATTGGTGGTTAAGTGTATGTTCTTGTTGTTGTTGCGGCTGCTGCTGCTGCTTAGAACTTACAACATTGGCATTTGCTACAAATTCTTGTGATGATGGTAGCTTGAGCAATATTAACGAGGTTGGCTTGCGGTTACTATCGACTTCCACACCATCATCATCATCATCCTCATCATTTTCAGCGTCTTTAATTTCGCCTACGCCATTACCACCTGATTTATTCACTACATTATAGTTGGCATAAGATTGAAAACTTTTTGTTTTTGTCTTAGCAATTTGATTGCTATAGTATTTGGCATTTGCTGTAGTTGCTGTTAAATTAAATTTTGGTGGTAATTGATAGAGTATTTCCACGTTTCGTTGCAAAGCGGATATTATAAATTTATCATCTTTTGTTACTTTCTGTTGTTCCGCGGACACGGATGCCGCCTCCCCCTCTTCCTTCATTTGTTGAACAGGTATAAATAGTTGGTTTGCGGTCATAATAATAGTTTTATTGCCGTTGCCAGCCACATTTACAATATCATCGTGAAAAGTTGTCGAAAAGTTACGTTTCACTTGGATGGTTGTGAAAACGATATGAGCACTTGATAGAGCCAAAATAAGGGCTAATAATAGGACTAGTATGTGTGTGGTATTACTTTGATTCATGCGCAGAAAATAACGTTGATACAACATTTCAACCTGCAATAAATATACATCAAGAGAAATTAAATGCTTATCAGACTTATTTATATGTAAAGTATTAAATGAAATGATTCAAAATGAATAAATGGTTAGAATGCATGAACGTTTTGTAGGTTCTTTATGTTCCCTTGCCATCTTTTCAAGATACCATCAAGGCAGGCAGGTGTGTAAAGGTTATATTCATTTAAAGGTGCAATAGGCAACTAAAATATTGTCTTAATAGTTAGTTCGACTGTATAGTATATTTGTACAAATTTTGCAGCAAAGTAAAACATATTTTGTGACTAAAGAACATTATTTGAATTGCAGACGTTTACAGCTAAATGTTATGTGAAATAAATGATTTTTTTTAACTAAAATTTGAACTTAAATAAAATTTGCATTTGTTTTTATACCCACTATCAAAAATATATTGATTTTCTAATATTGATCGGTACAACAATCGGTTTTAAACATTTAGATATCTGAATTTATTAATATTTATTCCTTAGAGTGACCAAAAGAACAACAGAACTATGTAGCTTGCCTGGTTTAAGCACCACAGTCTTAAGAAAAATACATTTTTTGGAACATATTTACTCGGCCTGATTCAGAAACACAAAAGGAAAATAATTTTCAAATTTTTTTATGAGAAACTCAAAAATTATTTCAAAATTTAGTGATTTTCATACAAGAAAAATTAAAATTGTTTTCCATTCGTGTTTCTGAATCAGTTTCTATATTTTTTAACACATTTGAGTTATGCATATTTAATTCCGTTAACAATTGTCAATAATCAGGCCTGTCGCAGAAATTTTACTAAAATTTTACAAAAACATTTTTGATTTTTACACCCACTATCAAATATGGTGTGATTTTTTAACGATCTAGTCATTCCGTATTAATCTCAGTTAGAGTTGGTCTATGGTCAAATTAATCCGCGAAATAATAAATTGGATTTGAAATGATTGTTACTAAATCATGAAAACTAAAAAAGGGAAGGAAAAAGAAGAGCCCAGAGCCCCTAATAGGAAACTATAAATAAAACTAGAAAATGCCACCCCGACACCGAACGTGATCAGTTTCGAAACTAGTCCATCATGCCACACCCGGTCAAATGCTTTCGAAACTTCGAGTGTGACTACCTTACCGTTCCGAAAGAAACGCCATTTGGTTTCCAGTTAAACGACTACTACGGAAGCCATATTATCTGTCGTTCAGAAGTCTATTCTAAATAATTGACAAGGTAATAGTTTAACATGCTCTCCATAACCTTCGAGAGCGCCGAATAATTTGCGATTGGGCGATAGTTGCCAATTGGGGAAAATCCCAGCTTGATATGAAAAGTAGAATAGTTTACTAAGTGGACGGGCCAGCGATGATGAACATTTATTTAAAACAAGTGCTGGAATACAATCTGGATGTATACGTCTATAGTACGTCCAATTCTTACTTATGGATATCTTGTATGCTGGACTGCAAATAGAAAAAAATTTTTTCGTAGACCAATAATATAAAGTCTAGAGATCAGCCTGCATTGGTATAACTGGCGCACTGAGAACTAGTCCTTCAGAAGCATTGAATACTATACTGCACCTTGTGCCAATAGATCTTCACATAATGGCCACCTCTGCCAGCAGCGCAGCGAGGCTTTATGCATCTGGGTGTTGGATATCGAGAACATATGGCCACGCGGGGATTCTGAGCCTACTGCCTCCGATCGATTTCCAACCCTCTGACTATATTACTCCATACACAGATTTTGATTGGATGTTCAAGGTCTTAATTCCCTCTAGGAGTGAGTGGTGTAGGGGTAATCTAGTGTACGAATATGACACCAGGATATATGCAGACCGTTCAAAAATGAGTTCTAGCGTCTTCTGTGACGAACTTGGGTTAGGCATTTTATACCGTCTTCCTAAAGAGTGTAGTGTTTTCCAGGCGGAAATTTTTGCAATCATGGTAGCTTGTAATTCACTAATATGATCATAATACTCGCGGAAATATAGGTATTTTTGTCGACAAGGCTAGGTCGTCTATCTGAAATTACTATGGTTTGGGTCCCTGCGCACAGAGACCACTATGGCAATGAACAGGCAGACGAACTAGCCAGAATTAGATATCTCCAATGCGGTAGATATCTCCAATGCGGTCTCAGTAGCAATTCCACTGGGGATTATTAAAGGTATCATCTTCAGACACTTTCTTATAAAGGCTGAAAATAGATGGCGTAATTTAGACACATGTCGGATGACCAAGTTGATGTGGCCCTTTTTTAATGAAAAACGTACTATGAAACTGATAACCCGGAATAGAAGGGGACACTGGACGCTAAACAAGCATGCATATCGACTGGGACTCCCTTTTAACGACCATTGTAGGATAGGGAAAAAGAGGAAACGATTTTCCACCTTCTCTGCGAATGCCCAGCCCTGAGTGTCAAGAGTCATAAATTCATGGGCAACTACACATTGACCAAACTTAATGAGGTAGCCGGGTCTAAACTAAACGACCTACTGAGATATCTCACGGCTACAGGATGGGTAAACTAGACTTTTTAAATACTTTACGATGTACACAACAATACATCTGACGAATGGTGTGGTTTTGTCAAAACGGGGTCCCTTCGACACTACTTGATTGTTCGCACGCAGTGAACTACCACGTAAACCAACCAGCCAAAATCTGGACCAGGGCTTTGTTCACGTTGAGGTCGTATAGAACTTTCTAAACTGCCCGAGTTATGAAGAATATTTTAGGCATAATAAAAGATACAGTGGGTATCACAGGCACCGACTGATTGCAGTCGTGTTGAAATGAATTTGTTGAGCAAATTATTGCCATAAGTTTTACTTTTTCCTTAGCTTCGTTTACAATACAATCATCCGTAAGATAGGTAGGAATTGAAGCACCGGTGTTGTTCCGAATCCTCTTGACAAAGGACCAGAAACTTTTCCTGTTTTTTTGGTCATCAAGTATTTGAACTCATATGCTATGTTCGTTGCTAAGCCTTTTGCGATCGATTATGTTTGTAAAGTCATTAGGTGGCTGCCTACAATGTTGATCATTTTGATTTTGAAATGCCATATTTTTAGTTCTAACAGCCTCGTGACAAGTTCTATTGAAACAACATTTGTCCTTCGATTTTCTGGAAATTTTTCTTCTTGGTATGAAGAGTTTCATCCTCAACAGAACCGTGTTCACTGTCATGTCAGCTGAGGGAACCCTTAAGGGCAGAATACAAGAATGAGGTGGAAATGGAGCTATGGTCAGAATTTCCCATGGGTCCAAGGATATCAACATTATATTTTACTGGGTTGAGGTCAACACTGTTGGGAATATGCGTAGGTTCAGTTACTATCTGAGTAAGATGGTTGTGTACCTCAAAAAGTTCAGCATATTGGGCTTCGGCTGAAGTATTAAGGGCTTCGGCTGAAGTATGACAACCAAATATAAGAGTTTTACTTGTTAAACTTGTTTTCCTTCATGTACCTTTGGATCTACTTTATTTTTACAATATTGGCTGTCATAAGTAAATTCATGTGCCCGTTTCGTAATCTTATAAGTACACTTCTCTAAATAAATTGATTTGAAAATCATGTCCTCATCGCGAAAAAGTGGTCGCAAAAACCAAAATGTGTTTCGTTACACAGTCAAAAAGTCAATTACTTTAAGATGGAGATTAAGGCTCTGAATAACACATGGACTCCAAACATTGTGTGTAAAGTATAGAAGTAGGCATTTGAAGTTTGGGTGAACTAAACAACATTTTAGATAGACAAATGTAACAGAACCACATTACTTCAATGGACCATAAAGTCTTAACAAAGCTAATAAACTAAGGATTCCAAATATTTTCAAAATTTTGTCTTACTATTAATCAAACTTAATTTTTAAGGGGTGACTTCAAAACACAATTTCATTCCAATGTACATACAAAATTTGAACATTCTCTTTCACATATCCATAATTATATCAAATTTCAATTGCAATTAAGTTATTTCAAATACTGTTTTCACTTTGTTTTCAATCAATTACAACAGTATCTAAACAAGCAATTGAAGCAGCTACGAGTATATTTTTCTTAATTTACTCTGGCACTCCTTATTGGAAACACTTATACATACATACATGAAATACAAGAAACAATTATTCTAAAGTTGTAATACTATTATAAAACTGTATCTACCATATACAGTATCTTAGCGATAGTATAGCGAAACAGTTTAATGAACTGTTTTAAAGCTTTCTATTATAGTTGCTAAATTAATTTTCTTTTCTCTGGTTAGCTGTTGGCTGGGAGGTTTAATGTTTTGGCAGCACACAGCCTTGAAAGAGTTTTGCACTTTTCACTTGTACTTTGGTTTTGTTTCATAGGTTTTGGTGTTTTTTTTTTTTTTTTTTCATTTTGCCACATTTTTAAGTGGGTTACAACTGTATGTTGCTGGAAATAAAACAAACTTTTTTTTTATATGAATACTTACAAATACATACATACAAACAACACATTCATGTTGGCAAATATCTTGATTTTAAACCAAAAAAAGAACACACTCATGTATACTGGTAAACAACAATACCTTTAGCATTTCCACTTCCGTTTGGTTTAAATTTTTTGTGCAGAATTTTATTTTCCTCTTTTTAACAAATTTACTTTATACACACAACATTTTCTATGTATTTACATGTTGATTTAAACCATTTTGTTTATTGTAGCTTTTTGTGAAATTCAGAAACTTTCAACTGGTCTCAAATTCATTAAACAAAAGAGACATTTTAATTATATTTAAAGGCATAACAGCATATATACATACGTATACATAGTAATGTATATATTTAGAATTTATTACAACTTTCAACACAACTGAAACCAACTAAAATAGGAAAATTTATTCATTTATTCGACTAAATACAAGTTAAAGTTTTTATTTACAATTTCCATATGTTACACAAAGGTAAATAAAACTATTTGTGTTGTTTTAATGTGAACAAAAAAAAATATACTGAGAATTTAATCCTAAAGTTAGTTTTGTAAAACGGTTTTCTGTTCATTCATTTATGGTGATATTTAAAGAGGGGTATATATATTATAACAATGTGCTACAGGGATTAAATATAGTTACGGATAAAAACTTCACGTCTCAATTTTAGAAAAATTTTCGCGACTTCCGAGCTTTGACTGTTGATAGTGGTCATATTGTTGCATAACTTAATAACGCGTGATTTTTTCAAACTTTTAGCTATTATTTTGAAACATTTGCACAATATAAACTAACTCAAATTATAGACCATTGATAACTATAACCTTTTCCTATCTTTCTGGGAACATGTGGATTCCGAGCCACAAAGAACTGCTCATCTTTTGAGGACAAGAACAAATCAAGCCCATTTCGGATACTCAGTTGTGAAGTGAAGCATATCCCAGATAGAGTGTTCTGCATCGATTACAACAAATAGAAGCCGAACGGGACAAGGCCTGGGCTAAAAGGCGGGTAGGGCAGAACTTCCCAATCACTTCTTTATAAATAATGTTTGACAGGTATATTATGGGCATATTCTTGCCATTTTTGGCCCATGCTCGCTTCAAATGAATCTGTTGCGTTCGGTACAGGTTCCCTGTGATATCCTGGCCAGATTGCAGCAGCTCACAATAGATTTTGGCTGGCCTGGGTGATCTTCCGTGTAAAAATCAAACTAAACCATCTCTCGTACGTTGAAACGATTAAAAACATTAATTTATCAAATTAAAGAAGTAAAGTAAAACTTCCCGCATATGACGCTTCGTTGACACAAAATTCGACATTTTCGAAGCAAAAACAACTTTGTTGTTTGCACTATAATGTCCAATAACTAAGTGAGAATGAATGGAAGATATGTACCCTTCAAAATTACTTATAATTTATTAAAGACAAAGACCGTGTTCAACAGACACTCCACCTGCTGTGAATCCAGCATTTTAAAGTTATGCACCCAATACATTTGTCGAATTGGCTGTCATTTATTCAGTTTGTTTTTCTTTATCACCATGGACGGTTATAGAGTGCAGCATCATGTGCAAGAGATTAAATTGTTTTTTATTAAAATGGCTGTTCTCTTCATTTTTCATTAAAAAATCATTTTAAGCGATTAGGCCCATTTCTGGATGTAATGTAAGTGCCACACAGCACATGCCACATTGGACATTCCGCACGAACGCCTTGAGGGTAAGGTCATCTCAAGTGGAGGTGATGTGTACTGGCCACTGAGATCGTGCGATTTAACCCAGCTCCACTTTTTCTTGTAGGGTTTTCTTAAGTCGCAAGTCTACGCGAATTAGCCACAGCGGCCCTCAAAGCCAACCCATGCCATCTGACAAAGTCAGGTAGATTCTTGTGTCAGAGTCATGGAAAATTAGACACTTTGGCGGACACTTGCACGATATTAAGGATTGAGATCGAAAAATTCTTAACTTAAATTTCCGTGCTCTGCTTTTGGCCTCTAAATTTTTAGCAACGATCCTGTCAGGAACTTTTTGAGCCTTGTATGTTTTTAAACCTGCATTAGCTTTAACTTTTCGTAACAAATAGTCCGAGCACTGGGCTAACCGGGCTGCTTTCCTACCGGATGTGTTGGGAGCTCTTTTGAAAATGCTTTCTATTTCTTTGACTTTAGAAACATCATGCGGACCATTCCTTCTATCTGAACCAGGTTTTCTATCAACAGACAAGTTCTCCCAGTACTGTTTAATAACATTGGAAACAGTTTGACGGCAGACCTTTGAGGGCTAGGCCAACTTTTTGTAGCACCAAGTTGGGTTTTGTTGAAAATATTTAATAATTTTAGTACGCACTTTTTTCTGGTCACTCATTTTAATCAGATTAACAACAATTGAATATAATTGACATTAAACATAATAACTGACATGTTTTACAAAGGTAACTTGATAAAAAAAAGAATCAAATAATACTTGGGTTAAAAGTATTAATGAAAGACGGTTCTTTTAGCCGGTGTCCCTTAAATTGCAAGATTTGAATTTGCCATCATAATTTTATTAAACGCCAAATTGTAGGGAATTCACTAATAATTATCTACAAATGCATCCACAAGGTATCACAGTTTGGTGCGATTTTTGACTGAAAACTTAATTGGATCATACTTCTTCGAAACTAAAGCTGGTCATGCAGTGATTTTTGCTTGTGCTCTATACAGCAGCATGATTGAAAGTTTTTTCTGCCTTAACCCTCTAATGCTTAAGCATGCCTCAAGGCACTCATTGCAAAAATGCCAATAAATGCAAGTATAACTGATTTTTCATTTCAAAAACTCTTGTAACACTTTCTAAAAAACCTACTTAAATATTTTAATAAGCCTTGAAACCTCTTATGAGCTCTCTTCTTTCTTATTTACTGCACTTTTTACAAACTAAGTGAACTAACAACCAAACAAATATGGGAAAGCCATGTTGTGTCATCAAACATTGATTAAATTGTTTTAAAGTTTCCCGATTGCCATTATATTTGTTTCTTAAAAAGGTCGAGTGAACCAACGTTTCAAATTATCTGATTTGAATGATGAACAATTAGAAAAGTGGTTTTCAATAAAAATTTACAAATTATACTAACTTAACAATCTGCAGCACTCCAAATGTGCTACAGATAACCTTCGGGTACTCTTAGCCGAAGAGAACCTGGACATTGGGCTGGTGCAAGACCCCTGGGCTTCAGACTTGGTTCAAATTTAATGCGATCCTCAAACATAAACTTAAGAATATGCCAGTTGTTGATGATTCGATCACTGGTCTTGTAAGAATATAGGAAAACTTTAGTAAAACTGTTGTCATAGTTTTCGAAGTTTCCTGTCCAGTCACTGGTGGAATTCGGAGCTATCTAAACTACTTAGGGAAACACGTAGGGCCTTTAACATTAGCTATAATAGTAAATTGACTATAACAGTAAACTATATCGTGATCAATTAAAAGTCTACAAGAAAGCTATAGTAGTCGCAAAAAGAAACTCATGGAGAAGCTTCTGTGAATCTATAGATAACACAAAATACTCTGCATGACTCAGCAAAATTCTAGCCAAGGGGCAATCCAATCCTACCTATATCAAAAGGTCTTCTGGTCCGAATCCTAAGAATACTCATTTCCCAGGGTGCAAGGATATTGCTACGAATATTGAGAGCGAAGGTAGAACTTTTTTAAACATCGACAGAAACATCATCTCCTATGATAAGATATCATGGGCGATTGACAGTTTCTCACCATTCAAGTCACCTGGGCCGGATGGTATATTGCCAAAGATGCTTCATAGTGCAAAAAGGCAGCGATATTATGTTCACTGCTTTAGGGTTGCTCGACAACTGAGCCACGGTAAAAGGTCTTGGGGTGCATCCAAGCAAAACAGAACTTGTACTTTTCACTACAAAGACCAAGATTCCAAGCATCAAAATTTCAAGGTTAAAAAGCTGTGATATCCCCTTTCAAATAATGCAAAATATCTAGGTGTTATACTGGACTCTAAATTATCATGGAAACTGAATACTCAACATAGGGTTAAGAAGGCAACGGTGACCTAGTATACATGTCGTAAGATGTTTGGTAAAAAATGGGGACTTAGTCCCAGCATAGTTAAGTGGATGTATACGGCTATAGTACGTCCAATTCTTACGTATAGATCTCTATTCGTATAAGGAAGTATGTCGTAGACCAACTATACAAAGTCCAGAGATCAGCCTGCATTGGCATAACCAGCGCACTAAGAACTAGTCCTTCAGAGGCACTGAACACTATACTGCACCTTGTGCCAATATACCTTCACATAATGGCCACCTCTGCCTGTAGTGCAGCAAGGCTTCATGCATCTGGAAGTTGGAGATCGAGAACATATGGCCAGGGCCTACTGCCTTCGATCGTTCTCCAACCTTCAGACTATATCCAGGAGTGAGTGGGGTAGTGGTAATCTCGTATACGAATATGACACCAGGATATATACTGATGGGTCTAAAATGAGCTGTGGTGCTTGTTCTGGCGTCTTCTGTAACGAACTTGGTATAGGTATCTCATATCGTCTTCCGAATGAGTCTAGTGTTTTCCAGGTGGAAATTTTTGCAATCATGGTAGCTTGTAATACACTACATGATCATAATACTCGCGGCAATATAGGTATTTTTGTCGACAGCCAGGCGGCACTTCATATCTTCATCTTCACTAGTCAGGCAATGTAATAATTCTCTGTCAAGGCCAGGTCGTCTATCTGACATTACTTTGGTTTGGGTCCCTGCGCACAGAGAAAAGGCAGACGAACTAGTCAGAATGGGATCTGCATTAGATATCTTCAATGCGGTCTCAGTCGCAATTCCACTGGGGACTATTGAAAGTATTATCTTCAGACACTTTCTTACAAAGGCCGAGAATATATGGCGTAATTTAGACACAAGTAGGGTAGCCAAGTTGATGTGGCCATCTTTTAATGAAAAACGTACTATGCAACTGATAACCCGGAATAGAACAGGGCACTGGACATTAGGCAAGCATGCAAATCGCCTGGGACTCCCTTTTAACGACCATTGTAGTAGCTTGGTGAGATAGACGGGTCTAAACACAATGACCTACTGAGATATCTCACAGCTACAGGTTGGGTCTAAGAAACTCGACTTTTTTGTATACATTCTACATACATTACGATGTAAACGACATAACATCTGACAAGTGGTGTGGTCTTGTCAAAACGGAGTCCCTTCGACTCTACTTGATTGTTCGCACGCAGTGAACTACCACGTAAACCAACCAACCATGTTTAGTTAAATATAAAGAAGATAAGGACCTTACAAGAGAATGTCCTTATTTATGTTGAGGGAGGTAAAGAAATAATCAATTTTAATACCCACCCCAACTGAAAATGAAGTTCGGTTCTATACCGATAGCATTTAGAACAAAGCGGTTTTAGAGCTAAAATATATTTTAAATTTATACAAATTTGCTTCAGAGAAACAATATAAAATGTTGCTAAAATCTAACATGATAATTCTTGCCCTACTGTATATTCTTAAATGTCTATGTTTCCTATACATAAGTTCGTGTTTGGTCTGGACATTTTGTGTTGTATTATTAAATATTTACTTTTTAGAAAAACTGGTGGATGCCTGTTAATAAAATCTAAAATTTGTAAAAACATTCCTTCTAAAAAATCATAATCTATTAATTGACGTAAATTAAGTTCAATTATTATTATTATTATGTCTCATTAACCATTCGTATTAATTTTCAATAAAAATATATTTAAAATTTTGCCTGAAAAATCTACTAAAACTTGCCCTTTCACCAATAACTGCTCAACAGTAATATTAAATTTCGTTTCTCTTTTTGAACAAACAAAATGAAAAACATCTTATTCAACTTTAATTAATTTTGTATGTTGTTATAACAACAGCAGCAATTAAATAACTTGCAAGTTGTAACCCACATACCATAAAAAAAAATAAAATAAAAAAAGCGTAGATGAAAAATGATTCTCTTAGTTCTCATATAAAATTTTTCTTTCTTTGTAACTCTAAATGATTTGTTTTCATTCAAAACATGTAAGAAACAAAAAACTTAATTTTTGCTCGTTTTTTCCATTTACTTACTTGTAGATTTTTAAATTGATGCGTACTACACAAACGTAAGATGATGCGATTCAAACGAAACCAAAAGGATATTGTTGGACTGAGGTTTGCATTCATATTTGTGTTGGCCTCTACATTACGTCCTGTATCCGATGAATCATAATCTAAAGAGAAAATAAAAAAAAAAATCAGTTTTTTTTTTTTTTTTTTTGTTCTTAAAGTTTAGTAAAGTTAACAAAAAATAAGTAAAATATACATAATACTGGTAATATTGAAAAAATTATTTGAAATCTTTCATTTCTTGAGAATGTTTCTTTTAAATTAAAAGTTGTCAATGGCTTTTTTACATACTAAGTACTTAAAGTGACAAATTTAAAATGTTATTGTGCTATCAATTTACTCAAGAGTTTAAAAATTATTAAATTGAATTGATTGATAAAGTTAAAACCATAGAGAAAATATACACAAACACTTAACTAAGTTGTTAAAAATCTAAGTAGTGAGAATGTATTAGTAAAACAAAACTATGTGAAAACAAACTCGTATGTGTTTAATAAATTAATTTTTTTGTTTGAGTTTTCTTCTAGTTTCCGCTCAATGTATATTTTCTCTATGGTTAAAACCTTAATATAATTTTAATCTTAAAACTTTATTATCCATAATGGCAGAAAAATACATTATTACAAAGTCTTAAAACTCAAAATATATAGAAATTATTCGCTGGTCATTTAAAGATGTTCTACACAAAGAATACTAAAAGGAATACAACTGAACAATTTTTAAAGAAAATAAACGAATCGCTGTACACCTCCAAATGTTCCTATTCAAACAAAATTTATCGCTGTCCAGTACAAAATTTTCTAAACAAAGAAAATTTATCGCTGTACAGATATAGATCTCTTCACAGCTCAAAATTTGCAAACTTAAAAGAAAATTGATCGCGAAACCGCTCAACATTTTCTAAACAAAGAGAATTTATCGCTACACAGCTAAAACATAGAAAATTTATAGCTGTACAGATCGCTTCACAGCTCAAAATTTGCAAACATAAAAGAAAATTGATCGCGAAACAGCTCAACATTTTCTAAACAAAGAAAATTTATCGCTGTACAACTGAAATTTTTCTAAACAAAGAAAATTGATCGCTGAACAGCTCAACATTCTCTCATACTATGAAAACTGATCGCACCAAATTTTCTAAATAGAGAAAGTAGATTAATGTATAGCTCAAAATTTAGATAAAGAATATAGCACAGCTCAACATTTTCTTATACATTGCAAATAGATAGCTATACAGCTCAAAATTTTTTTATCAAAGAAATATGTATGTTCGTTGAACAGCTCAGTATTTTCTAAACGAAGAGAATTGATCGCTGTACAGCTGAAAATGTTCTATACAAAGAAAATTTATCGCTGTGCAGCTCAAAATTGTCTAAACTAATAAAATGAGTTGTAGAAGTTGTCTATACATAGAAAACTGATCTCTACAGCTCAAATTGATCGCTGTACAACATAACTATTGAGTGTATTAAAAATGCGGGATTTATAATGGATGGCGTATCTTTTGCAAGCGGTTTTTGTTTTTATTAATTTATATGTCATTTTGAAGGCTATTGAATATTATAGGTTAAACAGCAACGTTTTTTTTATTTCTACGAAAACGTTGATTTTTGTACCAAAGAATCATAATATGAGGAAAGTTTGGCTTTATTTCTTTAATTTGAAAAAAGTTACGCTCAAGCACACCGATTGCTCACCAAAGCTTATGGTGAGTGTGCTCCATCTGTCTCAACGTGCGAGAGATAGTTTGTGCGGGTGGTAACTTTGACACGGAAGACAAAGGTCGTCCAGGCCAGCCAGAAAAGTATGAAGACCAAGAATTAGAGGCATTAATGCCTAAAGATTGTTGTAAAATTCAACAAGAGCCTGCAAAATCATTGGGAGCTACACAAGCAGCCATACATTGAAATACGATTTTGCATGTCTGAAATGATGCTTGAACGGTATAAAAGAAAACGATGTTTGCTACACAGAGAAAATAGATTTGTGATAGTGAGCGAATATTTTTTTTTTTTTTTCTTGTACCAGCACTCAGGGGATTACCCATACTCATGCAAAACACTTTTTTGGAGCTAGTCAAATAGGTTATGGGAGGTAGGAAAGAGGGAGTAGTATTTGTGGACATTCGATTTGTACTTTCCCAAATTTTAAATGGCAGGAAACCCTTCAGCGGAAAGTTTTTTCTACATACGTACAGTACGGCTAAAGAACGAATTTTCCCTGTAGTGTGTTATGCGGTCCACTGGCCAATCGACCACAAAAGGATGTGTTCCTGAGAAAAACGTGTATTACGTAAAAATCTGCGGGTATCAAAACTCCCACCAATAATCACCTTCGCCCTCTCCTGTACGCGGTCGAGCAGCTCCACAATAGACTTTGAAGCACCGGCCCATGCATGGGAGTTGTATTCCATTTTCGGTCGAATATAGGTGATGTAAATAGTGAGGAGATCAGATGAAGTGAAGTAATTCCTACACCGTTTCAAAAAACCAAAATACTTGAATGCTTCTTTCGACACTTGAAAAATGTGTTTAGACCAGCGGACAGCACATTGTATTTTCATGCCCAGAACATCAAGAGAGTCTGATTCCACAATATTTACACCATCCATAAATACAGATGAAGAATCGTTGTCTGTCGTTCGTTTTTGTGTCTACATGCAACACTGAGTCTTGCGAGCGTTGAAAGCGACTCTATTCGCACGACCCCATTCACAGATTGTCACAAGGTCCCGATTAATGGAATCATTCATGTTTGTCTCATTACCCCAATCATCGACAAGCTTGGTCTATAACTGAATGAATATGAATGACAAATGTTGCTGTCATCTGCAAGTTTGGAAGTTTGACGCAGAAGGTCATTTAGAAAAATAAGGAATAGAGTAGGAGAAAGAACGGAGCCATGCGGTACCCCTGAACTCAACTTGAACTCGTTTGATGAGATCCCATCTATAACAACTCGTATAGTATAATTTCTGAGAAAGCTCGATGCAAATCGAGCGAAGTTATTACCGCCAAAAGCAATAAGTTTTGATAAAAGTGCACCTTGCCACACTCTATCGAACGCCTTGGAAATATCTAGAGCCACTACTTTACTTTCGCCAAAACGGTAAATGGAATGACACCATTTTTCCGATAGGAAGGCTAGCAAGTCTCCCTTAAAGCGTCCTTATCTCTATTTGGTGGTAGCTAAAGGGTCTATTATGAGCTGCTAAAATCTGATCAGACTATCACAAGGAAGCTGCACCGAATGCAACTGATTCGTTTGAAGTTACCATTGGCCGAAAAATGACCAGAATATGTGCCCAGACTTAATAATATTCCATCATGACATCAATCAGAAACATGTTGCAATACCTGTTAAAAATTGCGTAGAATGAAGTAGTTGGGAAGTCTACTACATGGCAAACAATGACCAATACTTTGAATAAATTTGTAATGTACAAATAAAAGATAAAACTTTGAAAAAATTCCTCATTTTTAAGTCATGCACCAAATATATAAAGAAAATGTATCGCTGTACAGGTCAAAATGTTATTATACAAATTGACCGCTGTGAAGCCAAACAAAGATTGTAGAACGATGTTTAACTGAAAATTGTCCAAACAAAGATACAGTTCCAAATTTCCCTCAAGATCTTAAATACAAAGAAAATTCATCGCTGATCAACTCAAGATCTACCATCAAAATAAAATCTAATCAAAATTTTCTTTGCAAAGTAAATTGAATGCTAAACAGCTCAGAATTTCTTCTACTTTCTCAATAAAGAAAATGTTTTGATGATCAGATTAAAATTGTTTGCACAGAAGAAGTTAATATCGGAGGAGTTGAAACTTTCTATTCAGAGTAAATTTATTGGTTTATGGAGCTAAATAATAACTCAAAATTTCCTATAAATCCTAAATTATATTTCCAACAACGAATTGAGTATTGTTGCTTTAACCTTTAACATTACTATTTTATATTAATTTTCTAATTACATAATTATAGTTAATTAAAGAAATAAACTATGTTTAAAAATTAAATTAAAATCTTATTTAATATTTGATATTCAATATACATAAATTAAATATGAAAAACAAACTACATATAATCAAATAATAAATTGACCACATCAATTCGATAAACAAAAATACCAAAAACTATTATATTAATCTCTTTGCTAAACATTTTAATTGAACATTAAAGCCTTTTGCAAAAACTAGAAAATATTTTATCAAACTAAATTATATAATTTAAAATTCATTTTATCAAAAATAGTTTTAATAACATTGAAAGCATAATGTTATGCAAAAACTAAAACTTATAATATGAATTAACTAAATGGCCTAAAGTTATGAGTATAAATTTGTTTTTTTTTTTTTTTGCTAAATATTTTTACTTTGTCATTGACTACTTTTGCATTTCCAGCATTTCACCCTGAGGGCCAATGCTCAACTATTTTGCAACTATTAATGTGTCGGCAAATTTGCGCCTCCACCCCCGAACAAAAAAAAATACTTACTTTGTTGCAGGAGATGAGCTTCATCACGTTGATTTGTCATTGGACTTTGACAGGTTGAACTGGAATTTGTTGAATCAATCGATTCATCAATATTGCAACGTGTAATACCAGCCTGCAAAAAATAATACCAAATAAAATGCAAATAATGATGAATAATAAATTTTAATTAAATTCACAAAAAAGTACAGATTTCATTAATATGAAAGTGGTTGGGAATATGTATTTTAATATGAATTTTAATTAAGATTTTTTTTAAATTTTAAAAACATATAAAATAATCTTAAATTTATTTAATATTTGTTAAAAACAAAAGTGATTTAATTTCATGTCATATTTTCTTACACTTTCGAGGTTAAATATAAAAAACTATTACAGGAATAAATGTTAATATCATATTGGTTTCTAATGATAAATAACTACTAGATTATTTTATATCGAAAAGAGATCAGTAATAAAACAAATATATAAATTTTGTAAACATAGCATGTAAATATTAAATTAGAATAAGCTGTCATAAGCCTGTTTAATTTGTGACTGGAATTCCAGAAAATAAGGATTGAGATCGTAAAATTATTAACACACGATTTTCATTAAAACTTTTAACTTGGGTTACTTGATTTTTTTTAAAATTACCTTTGTAAAACATGTCATTTATTATGATTAAAGTCAATTATATTCATTTGTTGTTAATCTGATTAAAATGAGTGACCAGAAAAAAGTGCGTACTAAAATTATTAAATATTTTCAACAAAACCCAACTTGGTCCTACAAAAAGTTGGCCATACAATCAAAGGTCTGCCGTCAAACTGTTTCCAATATTATTAATCAGTACCGGGTGAACTTGTCCCTTGATAGAAAACCTGGTTCAGATAGAAGGAATGGTACACATGATGTTTCTAAAGCCAAAAAAATAGAAAGCATTTTCAAAAGAGCTCTAAACACATCCGGTAGGAAAGCAGCTCGGTTAGCTCAAATCTCGGACTATTTGGTACGAAAAGTTAAAGCTAATGCAGGTTTAAAAACATACAAGGCTCAAAAAGTTTCTGACCGGAACGCTGCTAAAAATTTACAGGCCAAAAACAGAGCACGGAAATTGAAGTCAAGTTTTATAAAAAAAATATTCCTGCTTCCGGGTCAAAATTTTGATGTTGCTGATGCTCGAGGGAATGTTGAAGAAAAGTTTAGGACCCAAAAGCAGACAAAATTTCCCAAAATTTCTTGGTATGGCAAGCAATATGCAGTTGCGGCAAAAGAAACCAATCATTTGTTACAACGGGCTCTATAACGAAATTTACATCAAGGAATGTTCACAAAAAAGGTTGCTTCCATTCATAAGACTTCATAATGTTCTTTGGCTTTGTATCCTGTCCAAGAACAATAATGTGGTATTTGTACCAAACTGCCCGGAGCTAAGGCCAGTGGAGAGATATTGGGCTCTTATTAAAAGAGAATTGAAGAGCACAAAAAAAGTTTCCAAAAGTGTAGTCGATTTTAAACGGAGATGGACTGCCTGTTCGAGCAAAGTGTCAGAAAGCACTATAAAATCGTTAATGGAAGGGTTTCCGAAAAAGGTTCAAAATTTCATCACTAGTGATAAAAATTATAAAATTATATATTTTCATACCCTACACCACCATAGTGTGGAGGGTATATTGGATTTGTGCAGATGTTTGTAACGCCCACAACTATTTGTCTAACACCCACCTTAAAGTATACCGATCGACTCAGAATCACTTTCTGAGTCGATTAAACAATGTCCGTCCGTCTGGCTGGCTGGTTGTCCATGTAAACCTTGTGCGCAGAGTACAGGTCGCAATCTTGCAGATATTTGATAAAATTTGGTACATATAATTTTTTCTGCCCAAGGACCAAACCTATTAAAACTGGCTGAAATCGGTACATTATTTCAGCTAGCCCCCATACAAATGTCCTCCCGAAATTGGACTTTATCGGTCATAAATGTTTAATTTATATAGGTATCTACACAAGTTTTTGTGCAAATGAGTTTTCTATATACGGAATTCATGTCACCAAATTTTATTATGATCGGTCCATAATTAGTCATAGCTCCCATATAAGGCCTGCTTCCGATAATCACTTTAACGAGCATAAATCTACTAAAAATATTGGTATACACATAAAATGCCACATAAATAACTTTCATATAGACATTAATCACACCACCTAATTTCATGATGATCGGTCCATAAATTGGCCATAGCTCCCATATAAGGCCCACTTCCGAAAATCACTCACGAATATAAATTATTTAAATTTTGAAAGAATAATGATTTTGCTCATTTACTTAGTGTAGGGTATTATAAGGTCGGGCTTGACCGACCATACTTTCTTACTTGTTTTTTTTTCTTTGTAAATTGTAATAATAATTTCAATCATATAAAACATTAAAACTGTAAGTTTAGTGGTTTCGTTTTTATTAACATATATGTATGTTAAGAATTTTTTGATCTCACTCCTTATAAAGTACTTTCTAAGTATAAAAAATTTTGTGTATAAGAGTTTTTATCTATGGAAAATTGTCAGTATAAAAGTTTTTCTATGGAAAATTATATGTATAACAGTCCGTTTTATAGAAATTCTTATGTATAATAGTTTTTTACATAAAATTGTGGGTATACAAGTTTTTTCAATCAACAATTTTTAGTATGATAGTTTTTATCTATAGAAAGTTTTCAGTATAAGAGTTTTACCATGGAAAAGTATGTATAACAGTCGGTTTTATAGAAATTATTATGCATAATAGTTTTTCACATAAAATTGTGGGTAAAATAGTTTTATCAATCAAAAATTTTGTGTATATCAGTTTTTATCTATAGAAAATCATCAGTATAAGAGTCCTGCTATGGAAAATTGTCTGCATAATATTCCGTTTTGTATAATTTATTATGTACAGAAGTTGTTTATATAACATTATGGGTATAATAGTTTTTTCAATCAAAAATTTTGTGTATAAGAATTTTCCAATGGAAGATTGTCGGTATAACAGTCTGTTTTATAGAAATTATTATGTATAAAAGCTGTTTATGTAACATTCTGGGTATAAAAGATTATAAAATCAAATAGTTTGTGTAACACAGTTTTTATCTATTCAGTATAAGAGTTTTCCTATGTATAATTGTTTGTATAAAAGTCCGTTTTATAGAAATTGTTATGTGTAATAGTTTTTTACATAAAATTGTTGGCATAATAGTTTTTCGATCAAAAATTTTTATGTACAGAAAATCATCGGTATAAGAAATTTCCTATGGAAAATTGTCTGTATAACAGTCCGTTTTATAGAAATTATTATGTTTAATAGTCTTTTTACATAAAATTGTTGGTATAATAGTTTTTCAATTTTGTGTAGAACATTTTTTTCCATAGACAATTTTCTACATAACTGTTTAGAAAGTTGTATACACGCTTTTTCTATGGAAAATTTTATAACAGTTTTTTTTATAGAAAATATTTGTATAACTGCAATTTCTAATAATTAAACATTTAAATTTTTGTACTATTTAAATATTATTATAAAAAATAGTATAATTTAGATAGATAAAATTTGAAATTAACCACACCTTAGCTGTACTTCAAAATTCTGAAATAAAGTGAAACAGTTCATATTATTTTTTGGAATTTCTTTAGATTACCATTGCTTTAATTATTATGGTAATCAAGTAACAAAAGCACAATTTTTTCTTTGTGCCTCTTTGTCTTATTTTATTCCCTTTTTGTGTATTTTGAAACTATTTTACCCCATGATATATGTATTCAAACCAGAATTGCTATACGTATTCTTACGTACATCAAAGCATCATCATTTTAATGGGGGATTGGGTTCTTGGAAGAAAACTGTCAGTCTCTAAATTAAATTTATCTAGTTTATTAAAGTACAAGTAACTAGTTACATACAAGCCAATGTATGTTTTAACATGATGAGTTTTCTGCTTAATACAGGGTGTTGCAATATAAATTGGGAATTTACAAATCATTAATTAAAGAATTCCGGGGTATATAAATATTTTTTTTAAAGAATTTTCGGAAATTTTAGCTTTTATTTTGAAACCTTTGAATTTACACAAAGTATGAGCCATTGTTAGCTATGACCTTTACCGAGCCAAAAGAACTGCTCATTTTTTGAGGTTAAGAACGAATCAAGCCAATTTAGAGTACCCTGAGCTGAAGCGAAGTGCGTTCTGCATCGGTCGAAACAAATACAACTTATTGCTATACCCTTTAAGAACTATAATATACATAGATAGATTTATATCACTATACAAAGATAACAAACTTATACAACTATATATTAAGTTCGAGTGTAGACATAAGGACGACAAGTACGGTCTTTGTGTTTGTTTTTTACTTGTCGTCATACAACAAGGATGTTTGTTCGGAAGTATGAATAATAGAGAGGACCCGTTTGTATGCAGAAAAGATAAAGTAAAATGGAGAAATTTTTTAGTTTTCTGAGCCATCCTAATTAAAATGCTTGTACACTCTTATTGTAGTAGTAGTGGTGACACTAAAGGACTCTTTCCAACACACAACCACTCATACATTTAACAACTCACACCCACATCTCTTTATAGTTGTAGTTTGTGTAGTTTTAGTTTCTTTCTTTAGCATTTTCCACAATATTACTCATCCATACATTTCATAATACATTGTTCTTCTTTATGCTACAAATTTTATTCACAACCCAATTTTCTTTTCTGTGGCAAAAACTAATTTTTGAATTATTTTCAAATTACTTTGTATTTACATTTTGACTCTTTAGTTTAAGGTGGTTTGTTTAAGGTAAAATTCAACTTTTGAATTTGGTTTTCTAGAAGTTATATACAAAAAAAGGGAAGACTTTGCCAAACACATGTAGAAAATTGCTATGGGAAGCCAATGTATTTACGAGAATATTAAGTGTATTCACAGTTTTAGATAAATTATAAAACTAATTAGTAAGTTTGTAATTAATTTATGGGGAACTGTTTGTTAAATATAAAGTGAGATATTTAAGTTGTTTTTAACAACATATATTTTTTTAGAGACAGTTTTCTTCTAAGAACTCCATCCTCATCAATATGATGATGCCTTACTATTCATGTGAATAAAAAAACCAATACTGCTGTAAATAAATTTATTACTTATACAGTCCAATTGTTTCGAAACACAGAAAAAGGGAATATATATCAAAGAGGCTCAAAGAGCAACTTATAATTTGCATACATGAAAACAAATACGAAAAGCTTCACGTTGACTCAGAATTTTGGAATGGAACTAAGGGTATGATCAATCTTATTTAGAATATCAAAACGATACCCGGGAATGAAAAATTTCATAAAATTATTCGAGAGACCCCAAACCCAAATACCAACACAAATCCGCACGGGAGACATAACTGTTATAAGAAATATCTAAAAAAAATTGTTATATTTTAGAAATAACATTTTGTTTCTTTAACTAATGGTCTCATTTTATAAAACGAAACGACAAACTTTAAACAAATTTTGAACGGAAAATGTTCAAGTTTCAAACGTTTCTCCAGTATTCTTCATACAAATTGTTTACGTTTCTAAACGCTTCGTTTTATAAAATGTGGCCATAATAGTTATTTTCAATGAAAATAAGTTTTGCTTTTCTATAAGTGTTATTAATATTTTGGTAACTTCTCCTGAAGTATCTCCCCTTCAACCAATATCTGATTCTCTGATTGACGAATCGACGAATTTAAATATGGCATCGTTGCTCAGAACATCAATTAGAGAACTTGAAATGGATTTATCTTCTGAAGATGACGAAGACAATACATCGCGAGAGTTATTAGCAGCTGTAGTAGAAATAGACAGCTTTAAACCTGTCAGACTGAATGTAGAAGCCGATTTGTTGCAATATTGGGAAGAGAAAAAAGTATACTTTTCCATTTTTACGTAAATTGGTTCATATTGTTCATGCAGTGCCGGCTACACAGGTTTCTGTAGAAAGAGCATTTTCTGCTTTGCGTCTTTTGTTAACTGATAAAATGTGCAACTTGGCGGACAATGCGATTGCCTTCGTAAATTAAAAACACACAACAAAAACCAACAATCTCATACTAAGAGACTTAATCAGCCGATTTTTTCTTATTACCCACTAAAAAAACCTTTAAAATAAAAGTTGAAAAAAAATGTAAGAAAAATTAAATTTGTTCACCTAGAAAATTATTTTTTTGATATGTTTTCTCACCTCATGCCAAAAGCTATCGAAAAATCGATGGCACAATATCGAAAAGTGTTTGTGCTTACAAATCGGCCCATCCTAATGTACATACATATGAATATGAAATTATATATGAAAGAAACACAAATTTCCTCAACTGTTTACCGCAACTATTTCGAATAAGAAACATTGATGGATGAACTAGTTCTAGAACTATTCTAATAAAGGGATGCTAGTTATTTATTGCTTCTATAGAACTAGTATGGAACTAAAGTGACAACTTTATATAAAAATCATTGATTAAAGAACTGGTTTCAGAACCATTCCAAAGGAATGGCTTCCTAACGATTCCGTAGAACATGTTCCCATAAGTCGAAACGCTAAACTAGGCTATATGCACACAGAGAGAACAGGTTCGTAATATCAACCGATTTTGTTGCCAATCGAATGATTCTACCATAGTTACCGAACCTTACAGTTCTGGCTACAAAATTTTGAAAGGCCTAAAAGTTTAGTTGCTTCAACCGAAATTCCTCTTTATCAACTGTCTGTCTGTTGTATGTGTACAACCGAATCATCCTATTGTGCATGAATTATAGAACTAGTTGTAAAACTAAGTGATACTGTTTTTTTCTTAATACTAATCCTATAATTTGTAAGCGTTCAAATGCTCTGTTAAGGAATTTCAAAGTAAAAGTCGAAATAAATCAGTAATTTCTAAGCGCATTCTCCGATTTTAATAAAGTATAGAGTGACGTGGTCACAAGACCCAACCTCTGGTAAATGCAAAAATTAAAACAAAACCAATTTAATATTTGTGATGCTACTTAACAGATTGTACAATATATGGAGTCTAATCTTGACAACTGGATGACTACCTGATATGTGTTTTTAGATGTGGTTGAAAAACTGGCAAATGCGGGTGAATGAGTTAAAAAGTAAACATGTTACGCTCCAGCTGTCACTCCTGTTACATACATTGGAATACACTTAGATAGGCGACTTAATTGGCGTCGCTAGATAGAAAGTAAGAGACTTCACATGAAGCTAAAAGCATCTAGCCTTCACTGGTTGATCAGTGACCAATCAAAATTAAGCCAATTTTGACATATAAAATCTAACTGTCAATACCACTATTGATCTTATACACAGGGGCCAATCGAATCATCACGGGTGCACCATGGTACATAAGAAGTAAGAATATATACAGGGACTTAGAAGTAACACTAGTGAAGGATGAGTTTACGAAAATCCATGATAAATAAATTATAAATTTACAATGTCACCCGACTAGACTTCTCACAAACTTATCACTTCTCATCCAAACGCAATCAAGGCTTCGTAAAGCCGATCTACCACTCCGCTATGATTAGGCCCATTTGTTCACAATGCCTTTGTTAAAGAGCAAATAGTTTTAATTTTAGTTATAAGATTTAAATACTACCGGCCTTAAGGACTGAGATCGAAAAATTCTTAACATACATATATGTTAATAAAAATGAAACCACTAAACTTGAAGTTTTGATTTTTTTTATTTCATTTAAGTAATTAATTTCATCAATAGTAATTAGAACTATGCAAATATTTTCTTTTTTGTAAATTGTAATAATAATTTACAAAAAAATTATATTTTTATAGTTCCAATCACTAGTGATGAAATTTTTAACCCCGGAAACCCTTCCATTAAGGTTTTTATAGTGATTTCTGTCACTTTGTTCGAACACGTTATCCATCTCCTTTTAAAATCTACCACACTTTTGGACACCTTTTTTGTGCTCTTCAATTCTCTTTAAATAAGAGCCCAATGTCTCTCCACTGGCCTTAGCTCTATGCAGTTTGGAGAATTTGCCTCTCTTGGTACAGATACCACATTATTGTTCTTTTACCACTCAAGACCTTTCTTACCATAGTGACAGGGTGTCAAATCAGACCAACAATAAGTGGACACACTAAAAAGTGTTATAAATGGAAGCATCTTCTTTTGTAAACCATCCTTGATGTAAATTTCGGTATTTATAGAGCCCTTTATTCAAATGTTTGACTTTTTAACGCAACTGCATATTGCTTGCCATACCAAGAACTTTTTGAGAAATTTTGTCTGCTTTTGGGTTCTAAACTTTACTTTAACATTCCCTCGAGCATCAGCAACATAAAAATTTTGACCCGGAAGCTGCGAAAAATCTGTCAGAACATACGTTTCGTCATCCATTATGCAGCAAGAATATTTTTTTAAAATCTACCACACTTTTTATGCTCTTCAATTCTCTTTTAAAAAGAGCCCAATATCTCTCCACTTGCCTTAGCTCCAGGCAGTTTAGAGGATTTGCCTCTCTTGGTACAAATACCACATTATTGTTCTTTTACCACTCAACAACATTCTTATCATAGTAACAGGGTACCAAATCAGACCAAAAATAAGTGGACACACTAAGAAGTCTTATAAATGGAAGCATCTTTTTTTGTAAACCTTCATTGATGTAAATTTCGGTATTTATAGAGCCCTTTGTTCAAATGTTTGACTTTTTACCGCAACTGAATATTGCTTGCCATACCAAGAACTTTTTGGGAAATTTTGTCTGCTTTTGGGTACTTAACATTCTTCAACATTCTCTCGAGCATCAGCATCATCAAAATTTTGTCCCGGAAGCTGCGAAAAGTCTGCCAGAACATACGTCTTGTAATCCATTATGCAGCAAGAATATTTTTTTTATAAAATTTTACTTTAATTTCCGTGCTCTGCTTTTGGGCTCTAAATTTTTAGCAACGTTCCTGTTAGTTATTTTTTGAGACTTGTATGCTTTCAAACCTGCATTGGCTTTAACTTTTCGTACCAAATAGTCCGAACGCTGAGCTAACCGGGCTGCTTTCCTACCGGATGTGTTGGGAGCTCTTTTAAAAATGCTTTCTATTTTTTTGGCTTAATAAACATCATGTGAACCATTCCATCTACCTGAACCAGGTTTTCTATCAACGGACAAGTTCTCCCTGTACTGTTGAATAACATTGGAAACAGTTTGACGGCAGAACTTTGATTGTTTAGCCAACTTTTTGTAGAACCAAGTTGGGTTTTGTAGAAAATATTTAATAATTTTAGTACGCACTTTTTTCTGGTCACTCATTTTAATGAGATTAACAACAAATGAATATAATTGACATTAAACATAATAACTGACATGCTTTACAAAGGTAACTTGATAAAAAAAAATCAAATAATACTTGGGTTAAAACTTTTAATGGAAGACGTGTGTTAAGAATTTTTCGATCTCAGTCCTTATTCATAAACAATTTTTAAATTTAAAAAACGTTTTAAAATAAAATTTTGTTAAAAGTTTTTATGAATTTGGGAGTTACTGTAAGGCCTAAAAAAATAACGCAGGTCCAATAAAATAAAAGTTAAAAAAAAATTATAAATAAATATAAAAAAATGCATTTGCATTAAAAATCAACTTAAAATATATTTGTCTTGTTTTGCAAAAAGTCTTCTATAAAATGTTTAATTATTAAAAAATATTATACATTTTTGAAAAGAAGATAAAATTGCCTTTACTTTGGTATACATTAACCTAGCTTTTATTTTCCTCTATTCACAATAATGGAATCTGCATATTATAATATAAAACTCCAATTAATTTCTCTCCCCACTTGTTTATATTTCTACTTACCGCAATTAGACTACTGCTAACAACAGCTTTACCACCTTTGGCATTTGTATTAAAATGTTCTATTACCTCCCAATTCGATTTCTTTGGCGTCGACGCTTGCTGGGAGCCAGACTGTGATGCTGTCGAGCTTGTCTGGCCACCCACACCCAAATCCAAAGATGGCTGCTGCGTTGCAGTGTTAGGTGATTGCTTCAGCGAAGAGGAACGATTGAAAATTTTGTGTTTTTTGGAATCCTAAAGGGTTAAAAAGTTAAAAAGAAAATAAATATTATAAAAAAACATGTATTGCTGCCAATAGCATTTTTAAACTATTAAATTTTAAAGCAAATAAAATAACACATAAAACTTACATCTTTGGCAGATGATGGACTATTGCCAGCTGCACCATGACGTATGCCACGCAAGGACAAACGTTTTGACCAATCTTTTTTCTGACTCTCCGACGACAGCGAACGAAAGATGTGGGTGTTTGTGCTGGATGAAAGATGTGACATCTTGCAGGCAGTTGGGTTTTTCTCTTATTCAGTTAAAAAAAAAAACTAGCTGAAAGTTTATAAAAAAGAAATACAAAAATAGTTTAAAACGTGTGTTTTACATATTAGTTATGGATATAAATAAATGTCAGACTTAGTTGGTAACATGAAGGCGTATGAGTGTTGTGTTGTGGTAAAAAAAAGTTTAATATCAAGTATACGTCACATATGTTTATTATGAAGCCTTAAAAAGTTTTTTTTTTAAAAAAATGCTTGTGTTTTTTGTAAATATATAATAAAATTGATCACTTTAAGGACCATTATTACAACTTGTCTTTATGTTCGTAAAAGGTAAAAGGTAACTTTAAGTAACAGAAAAAGGTAGCTTTAAAGTTAACTTTAACTATTACGAACATAAAGACAAGTTGTAACAAGTAAGAAAGTATGGTCGGTCAAGCCCGACCAGATAATACCCTACACTAAGTAAATGAGCAAAAACATTTTTCTTTCAAAATTTCAATAATTTATGTTCGTGAGCGATTTTCGGAAGTGGGCCTTATATGGGAGCTATGACAATTTATGGACCGATCACCACGAAATTTGGTCACGTGATTAATGTTTATATGAAAGTTATTTATGTTGAATTTTATGAGTATACCAACATTTGTAGGAGATTTATGCTCGTTAAAGTGATTATCGGAAGCAGGCCTTATATGGGAGCTATGACTAATTATGGACCGATCATAATAAAATTTGGTGACATGAATTCTGTGTATATAAAACTTATTTGGACAAAAACTTGTCTAGATACCTATATAAATTAAACATTTGTGACGGATAAAATCCACTTTCGGGAGGACATTTGTATGGGGGCTAGGTCAAATAATGGACCGATTTCAGCCAGTTTCAATAGGGATCGTCCTTGGGCAGAAAAAATGATATGTACCAAATTTTATCGAAATATCTTTTAAATTGCGACCTGTACTCTGCGCACAAGCTTTACATGGACAGCCAGCCAGACGGACGGACGGACGGACATCGTTTAATCGACTCAGAAAGTGATTCTAATATTTTTGGGCGTTACAAACATCTGCACAAATCCAATATACCCTCCCCACTATGGTGGTGTAGGGTATAATAATGGTCCTTAAAAGTGTAATTCGTATTTATTATTGAACAAAATTGTATATAAAGTCGCATGTGCTTACCCTTCAGAGCAGTTTAATTTAACATGAACTAGTCATTGTCATTTTAATATCGTATTGCTAATTGTAATACAAATTTCATTAAAATAATTAAACATTTGACAAACTTTATTTATAAACTATCATCATTATGCAAAAATTTATTCTAAAACCACTAAAATCATACCATAAAGTACTGCACTCAACATTACCAAAAATATTTTATGCAAATAAAATGTTTGTTTTAACAAATTTGGCACGTTTTTTTTTTATTTATGTGAAATATTATCAAAACAGCAGCGTCAGTAACCAAAATAAAATATTATTTTAAACACAAAAACAAATTATTTTGAGTACTCAAAATTGCTGAAGAATAAAGTAAAGCGAAAAAGGAGTTGTGTTTTAGACTCACAACGACTAAGGATTTCAAAAGTGTAGCTCTTGTCTGCTGTCTATATTTCAAACATGCAAAAATTATATTTTTCTTTGTTTTTTCTGTTAGAAAATTCAAAATTTCATTTGATATGTATAAATATTTATGTGGGAGAAAGTGAATTAGTTTGTTTATGTATGTTCACGAGTTTGTTTTTGAGTTTACAAACATGTAGAGGCCCCTATAGAATAATCTTTTGTTTGTGTCGTGACACATGACTGACGTAAATGTTAAACAACTGCCATAGAGTGTAGAGATTTAAAACAAAATTTATAAAAAGCTGTTAATGCCAGTTTTATTGTTGTAGAAGTTTATTAATGATTTTTATATAAAAGAAGTTTTTTTTTTCTCATACAAGACGATTTGATAGATTTTTGCTTGAATATTTTCAATAGAGTGTGAAGTTTATAATACCTGTAACATATATAAAAAAATATTTAAGATTTTATGACTTAAAGATAGTTATGTCTAATGGGGAAACAAAAATGAACACTGCCCACTGAGTTCTCTGATTGCCGCTATTATTTCTTGCAGGTCTGGTGCGCAGGTGGGAATATCGCCCCTTTCCGCATAGTATAACACTGGTGTTGGTGGTAGTGAGAGCATATTAGCATAAAGTTTTTCCCAGATTGTTATTTGCTATAGCCTTGGAGAGGTTAGAATGCCAGATTCGTTTTTTAAAGGTTTTATGACGTCTAGAGTTGTGTTTCTCATCTGTTTTATTATTTTGGTCATGTCCCTCGTACGGTTAGTCTCTGCAGCCGCTTGATCATCTTCAGCTAGTTCATTAAACCAACGCCTCTTGTCACTTCGGGCACTTTCCTTGACCTCAGAGTACTTCTTTAGTAAATTTATTTTGGCATATCTGGTTTTTACCATGTTGACATCACCCTTGATTTCCTCTTTACACTATATAATTTTGTCTTGCTTATATAGTATAAACTTTCGGATCGGAAAACTGCGTTCGTTTTAAAATTTTTAAAAGCTAAACTCGATTACACCTCTTCAATAACCATGGAAAGTTATATTCAAATCGGAGTATTCGTAAAGAAATAACAGGGTTATTTCTACTTTTTTACAAAAAATTCCCCCACTGTGTAGCATTAACACTTAATCTTCTATACGTGCTTTAAAACAAATTTATAACGCGAATAATACAAAAACATTATTTTATTTAATCTTCCGGTTTAAACACTTTATTAATAAACATTTTAAATAAACTCACGCTTTCAGTTTTCACCAACTAAAATTATGTTTTTTAGCTTACTTTTGTTTGCATATTTAATTCTGATTTTATTTATTTGCCAAATTTTCAATTTCTTTAAGTGTTTGAAGGAAATTTCACTTAAGTACAAGTGTACAAATAACTATGAGTACTTGTGTTTTGTTGTTGTGAGTAAATATTTTGTATAATTTTTTGTGTGAATTGTACAATTGTACCAAAAAAATAAAGAAGAAGAAAAAATAAAAGCTCTTTTCGTACAACATTTTGTATAAATGAAAGTAAAATAAGCGGAAAGTACTTGGTTCCTGTAGATACAAACAAATACAAAACAGCGAAATGTTTTGAAATTTAAATTACATTTGTTTGTACCAAAAAAGAAAAAAAAAATTTTGTTCTTTTTTCTAACTTATATGAATACTAATATTTTTATAGAAAACAATTTTAAATACATATCGGTACCTCAAAATACTATTGTCGTAAGGGACATTTTTCGATATTTATATATTCATAATACACTTAGCAAGCTCTTTCTAATGGTATCATCAGTTTTATCCCAAATCATATATCTACCGAGATATAAATATGAATTTCATCGTACGTCATACAATTTTATCGTCCTGAGCATGTATTTTGTCGTATGTACACCAAAAATAGACATACGACATTTTTTGAATGCAAAATTATGATTTTTCATATTGAAAATACAATTGTTGTACGTCATACAATTTTATTATTTTTTTTTTTTAATGAAAAAGTGAAGAAAATACTTGATAAAGACAATAGGTCTGTTCATTTACTTTCCCAGTAAATACTTGCAACGAGAGAATAAAATCAAAATTTACAAAATAGCTCTCTTAAATTCTCAAAAATAGTAAAAAGTAAATGAACGGTTTTCCAGTAACAATTGGTCCCAATATCTTACAAATCTTGGTGGCCTGCACTGGATTCTAAATTTATATACAAAATTTTCTTATGTTATTCCTTTAAAATGTATAAATACTCACATTTTCTTAAATTTTATTGAAAATTATTATTTTTACATTTTTTCACCACAAAAAAAAAATTGCAAATAAATAAACAATGACACAAAACATATGAAATATAAGCTGCTAACTATTACGAGTTCAAAATAGAACTTGTAATAGTTTGCAACGAGAGAACACTCTCTAAAATGTATACGCTCTTGATTTTTTCTCTACTTACAAGTTTTTTGAGTTAATGAACGCTTTTCCAGTAACAATTGTTACTAACTAGTAACAACTATTAGTTATTGAACAGAGCTAATAATAAAATAATAATAAAGAAAATAACTGAGAAAATAACATTTTAGTTTGATAAAATTCTTAAAAGTTATATTTTATAGTTGACACTGAAGGAAAATAATGAAAAAGTGTATTGTGTCGACAGTGTTATTGAGCGGCATTTAGAAGATTTCGAAATTCAAAGTCAGACGGCATTGGCATGTATGTTAGGGAATGCTGAATACGTAAAAACGAAACTTAAAACTTTAGAAATGGATAGAAATGATTTCAAAAATGTTTCATTAAAAAAAATTTGTCGTTAAAAAACAAATTTTAGACTGAATTTTAAATGCATTCCTTTCAGTAAAATAAATTATATTTGGTCAATTCACAATCTCTCATATGTCATATTGTCATAATGCCCTAATATTTCCCAATGGTTTGAAAATGTTGTTGCCTTTTAAGCAAAAATGTCCTGAAATAATACTACTCTGTATGTGTTATCGTAACCAACCAGCACACAGTGGCGTTTGCTATTTATCTCTTATAATTTCCGAGTTATAGGCATTTCAAAATTGAACTTTTAAAATTTTGCCATACCTTAATTTTGGACCGAATGGACTCCAAATTCTTTTGTTAGTTAGACAACTAAATTATCAATAACATACAAAAGATTTCAGGGCAATATCATGGATCCAAAAATAAACGATTTTCAATTTAAAAATTCAAAAAATGGTAAATTTTTCCAGTTTTTTGGACGAAAAGGTGACTTAACTCTTATTTTAATAAAAAAAAAAAAAACTTTATTTGAGAACATATAAAAATGTTATGTGTTTCTGTAAGGTATCTTTACGGAAAACATTTTGGTATAAAAGACATGTCTAGTTTTTGGAATATGTCTGCACTACGCCCTTAGAAATTTGACCTATTTTTTATCAAAATTTAAACTTTGGGCCACATGTTCTAAAATCCCAAAGCTGGGATCAGAAAACGGAAAGCAGCTTTGGAAACCTTGATGTGATCACTATTTATTCCCAAAGAATGACAAGTTTAAAAAACGTTGAAAATTTCATTGAGTTTTGTCAATAAATAAAGATTTTATTGCATATTACAATTTACTGAGTTTCTAAAACTAAAAATTGATTCAAAAATATTTTAAACTCCGTCCTTCAAAAATATTTCACAAAAATAGTTGAGCGCTTTCTAAAAATATAAAAATCTTTTAAATTAGATGGGAAACCAAAAAATTTTACATGTCAAATGTACTCTACTTTGAGCCATCATAGCGCCGCGCCTGGAGCATTTGTAGTGTCCATTATTATAATTTAAACTCCTCGAATACTCCTTGGCTGCGCCAGTTTTATTTCCAAAAAAAAATTTGATTCTGCCCCACTGTGCAGCAGAAACATGCGCCGAACGCCTATGAGTTAAGCAGAGCCGCCGAGTCGTGAAATATTATATTAAATTAAATAGAGACTTTTTATATAAAATTTTCATATTGTTGAAAACCATAGGACTTGAAGATTGATATTTTAGTTAAATTAAATAATTTTATAAATTTTTGGAACGTCATTTACTTAAAAAACTTAAAAAATTATTATATGGTGATTTTCAATGAAGAAAAATATAAAATTTGGATTAATGTAAAAATTTAACGGTTAAAGGTAACATAACAAAATTTGGAATTAATATAGACTCAATTATCTTTAAATGAACGACATTACAATTTCCTAAACCGAGGAAAATGTGTTCAAAAACTAAGTTTTTTTAGAAAAGTGCCTACTGTGACGTTATTTACAGTGTGATAGTGTAAAAACACTTCTTAGATATTTAAGAAGCATATAGGGTTATACAAATATGAAGTTTTTTCGGGATTCGGTGCTTTTCTTTTTAATTTTTTTTACTCAAATCTGAATTTTTTTTTTTTAAATTGGCCAAGTTTGGATAAGTCTGGAGGGTGTTGTCTACGCTTAAGTGAGCCAAAATTTACTTTACACGATTTTGCATTAAATTTTCTTTCCAGATCATATAAAAATTGTATATAGTCCCGGAGAAAAAGAAAAAATATATGGGCCTTTTTGGTAAAAAACTTAAAAAATACGGCACTTTTTACATGTTCCAAATTTGGATGCGTTTAACTTATTATAGGGACAAGATAACTATTAGCAGGTTTTTTTATTTTATTTAGAATTTTATCACCAATATAGGTGATAGTTTAGAAAAAAAAATTGGATCCTTCGTAGGCCCGCCACGTCTAAAAAACCATCAAAAGATCGAACAAAATAAAAAAAAAAAAAATAAATAAATAAACCTTAATATCTCTTCAACTAATAGAGACAACGTATTTTTTGTAGATTTACAATTTCAGCTCATTCCGATCATAAATGGATTTAAGGCGATTTTTTTTTAAAAAATTGAGACCCGAGATGACCAACTTTGAGGGGCAACGCACTGGCTCTATTTACATTTAAAATTTCAGCTCATTCCGATCATAAATGGATTTAAGGCAATTTTTTTTTTTTAATTGAGACCCGAGATGACCAACTTTGAGGGGCAACGCACTGGCCCCCATTGAAGCTGAACAACTGCAAATTAACTCGAAAATACTTCAGCTTCAACCATGTGAAATTTCGTAACAATATCTTAAATGGTTCCCGAGATACCGAATTATTTAAAAAAAACGTTTCTAAACCACTGTGCGACGCTATTAAATGACAAAAATCAATATATAGGTTGTAGTTTTGTTCAAGAAATGTTCCAAAATTGTGCCACCTTTCAATCAATATATGTATGGTGATTTTACTTTAATTCCAACATGTCATGGATATGCCTAACTTCTTATTAGTTTTAGATTTTTTTGTCGATGTTTTTTATAAAAACTATCACTTTGAATAATTTTTGTTCATTATTATAAATTTAACAAATTCTCTGCATTAACAATTTCATAAAAAACTTTTAATATTAACAAAAATAAAAAGAAAACCTCAACAACATATTATGTACACATTTATACTTATTAAAGAAAATATGTACAGTGTTGGAAAAAATAATAGAAACGAAAGCATTTTTTTACAATTTTGTAAGTATATTAGTCAAGTTTAGTTTTGTTAAAAAAAATTTATATGCAGTTTTGTTTATCAGACATACAGCATAAGAAAAAACATAATCAATCCTCTTTTCATTAAGATTTTAATACACTATATGACTAACAATGTAAAGAGTCAATATTTTTGCTGGAAAAAATAATAGAAACGCGTAAACGGATTAAATTTTTAGAGGCACATATTTTTATTTTTTGTTAAAAAATTGTTTTATTTTAATATTTAGAGGCACTAGTTTTGTTTTTCACAACTTCATTGCATCTGCGACACATGGAATCAACCAATTTTTTTGAAAAATTCCTTGTCAATGGAAAACCACTCTTCCTGTTTTTTTTCCCACAATTCGTCCTTATTTTTCCGACTGATGCCCTCCAGCTTCCTCTGGAGCACTCCCCAAAGGTGTTCTATTGGTTTAAGGTCCGGTGACTGTGAAGGCCATTCCATAAGAGGTACTTATTTGACAGCAAACCAATCCTTTGCCAATTTTGAAGAGTGGTTCGGATCACTGTCCAGCTGAAAATCCCATCTCAAGGACATCTCTTCCTTAGCAAATGGAAGGATTATGCTTTGCAATATATTTACGTAGTCCGGGGCGCATATTTTGATCTTTATTCTAAATATTGAACAGACACCAGAAGAAGAGAAACACGCCCATATCATGATTGATCCACCGTCGTCTTTTACGGTCTTCTTGGTGTATTTTGGATCATATGCCTTATTGTGTGGGTGCCTAACATAATGTTTCCCATGCGATCCAAACAAATTTATTTATGTTTCGTCTGACCACAGCTCAAGAAAACCGTCAAACACAGCGGTGGATCCATCATGATATGGGGGTGTTTCTCTTCTTCTGGTGTCTGTTCAATATTTTGAATAAAGATCAAAATATGCGCCCCGGACTACGTAAATATATTGCAAAGCATAATCCTTCCATTTGCTGAGGAAGAAATGTCCTTGAGATGGGAGTTTCAGCAGGACAGTGATCGGAACCACTCTTCAAAATTGGCCAAGGATTGGTTTGCTGTCAACAAAGTACTTCTTATGGAATGGCCTTCACACTCGACGGACCTTAAATCAATAGAACACCTTTGGGGAGTGCTCCAGAGGAAGCTGGAGGGCATCAGTCGGAAAAATAAGGACGAATTGTGGGAAAAAAACAGGAAGAGTGGTTTTCCATTGACAAGGAATTTTTCAAAAAAATTGGTTGATTCCATGTGTCGCAGATGCAATGAAGTTGTGAAAAACAAAACTAGTGCCTCTAAATATTAAAATAAAACAATTTTTTAACAAAAAATAAAAATATGTGCCTCTAAAAATTGAATCCGTTTACGCGTTTCTATTATTTTTTCCAGCAAAAATATTGACTCTTTACATTAATAGTCAAATAGTGTATTAAAATATTAATTGAAAGAGGAATGATTATGTTTTTTCTTATGTTGTATGTCTGATAAACAAAACTGCATATACATTTTTTTTAACAAAACTAAACTTGACAAATATACTTACAAAATTGGAAAAAAATGCTATCGTTTCTATTATTTTTTCCAACACTGTATATGTGTTAAAAGGACAATAGTATTATCCCTTTGAATACCATTTCATTTTCAATACAATCATTAGTGTTTTCCATTCATTTCAGACACAATACTTCTTTAGCAACCTTCAGGAGACAATATTTAAAGAGAATTTTATTTTCCTTGTTAGTAATTTGTAGGGGATATTTTTCATTATTCCTTTTAATAGATAGTTATGAATTTATTTTATTTAATATTCATACCAATGGTCTCATGTGACCATTTATATAAGAAGTGTCCCAACATTTACGCAATACATATTTAAATTAAATAGAAAACACACTTTTATTTCTTAACATTGTTATTTTTTTATTAAATCAAAAAGTATACATGATAAGGTTATGTATGAAATAAAACACGCCTTTGTTGTCATATACGCACTAGGGTGATCCTTATTTTACACTTTTTTTGGATTTTCGATTCTCCCAAGCTCTAGAATTAATCTCCGTTTTATGAGTTTGTAACGGCCAAAAATATTAGTCCAATACCCATCTTAAAGTATGTCGATCAAATCAGAATCACTTTCTGAGTCGAATGTAAACCTTCAGAGGTTATAAACAGCAGAATTTGTTAAAAAATAAATATGACATAACCAAAGATGTTGTTAATAAACTGCACGATCTGGAAATACAAATTAACCCTCTAAACCGCAAACTTTAAAAAGCTAAAAAAAAAGTTGTCGAATAATAAACTCAGAACAGCCATCAGAAACTAATTTGCAAATTAAGTTTAAAAACCAGGTGCAAAAAGGTAAAGGGTGCCTCAAGGCATTGTTACCGGTTTAGGTGTAGAAAACAATAAGATGTAAATACGATACGATAGATATGATACGATTTTATTGAAAAACTAATGAAACAGATACAAAAAATAAGACAAGTAAGAAAGTATGGTCGGTCAAGCCCGACCAGATAATACCCTACACTAAGTAAATGAGCAAAAAAATTTTTCTTTCAAAATTTCAATAATTTATGTTCGTGAGTGATTTTCGGAAGTGGGCCTTATATGGGAGCTATGACAAATTATGGACCGATCGCCACGAAATTTGGTCACGTGATTAATGTTTATATGAAAGTTATTTATGTTGAATTTTATGTGTATACCAAGATTTGTAGGAGATTTATGCTCGTTAAAGTGATTATCGGAAGCAGACCTTATATGGGAGCTATGACTAATTATGGACCGATCATAATAAAATTCGGTGACATGAATTCTCTATATATAAAACTTATTTGGACAAAAACTTGTGTAGATACCTATATAAATTAAACATTTTTGACGGATAAAATCCACTTTCAGGAGGACATTTGTATGGGGGCTAGGTCAAATAATGGACCGATTTCAGCCAGTTTCAATAGGGATCGTCCTTGGGCAGAAAAAATGATATGTACCAAATTTTATCGAAATATCTTTAAAATTGCGACCTGTACTCTGCGCACAAGCTTTACATGGACAGCCAGCCAACCAGCCAGCCAGACGGACGGACGGACGGACGGACATCGTTTAATCGACTCAGAAAGTGATTCTGAGTCGATCGGTATACTTTAAGGTGGGTGTTAGACTAATATTTTTGGGCGTTACAAACATCTGCACAAATCCATTATACCCTCCCCACTATGGTGGTGTAGGGTATAAAAATATATTTTACTTTCTACGATGATACTCATAAAAGCAATTTTTGGTATTTGAGAAGCATAAACTAAGATCGCATTATGAGCAAACACACTGTATTCCCGACTTTTTGCATAGTTTGCACAATCTTTTTTACCTAACAATATTAGAAAGTGTTCGATATTGTCATAATGGACGTCATTAACTGGATGTTTTGCTTTTTCGCCAACTTTTGAACCTCCTGGCTGTGGATCTTTTTGTGGAATACCAACTGATCATGAGTCAAGGCGGATAATTTAATGCGTCTGCGGTTTCTATCTGCCATTCCTATCAAATGAACTCGTAACAGTGCCCTGAGGCACCCCTTAGGTTTTGCGTTCTCAACACACTTAATTGTTTAATATTTACAAATTCATAGACTGAATGAAGAATATCTAACCTTTAAAAAAAATATATTTCGAATAGATCGTGCGACTGAAAGTTATTAAAACTTTGATTTAATAAAAAGAAAATCACACACAAAATTTCACGACCTTCGAGGGAAATGTTAACAAATCTGTAAAAAAAAAGTAATTACAATTACTTTTTGAGATAATTGGTGTTTTGTAATGCATGCCTTGAGGCACTCTTGCTGGTTAGAGGGTTAATAATCTTCAATATCAAAATACACCGGTGCGACTTATTCCAGAAACCTCTAGTAAAGCAAATGCCCCTACTTTTGAAGGCAGCAAAACGTTTGACAGTTGCCAAGAGAAACTTGACCTTAAAGGGAAGTGCAACAGAAGTTCTGGAATGTGTAGCAATGTTCTGCTGGAGTATATATGATGACATAATGAGTAGTCTGCAGTGTAAGTTTAGTACCGAATACAAGAAAGAAATACATCGAATGAAACTACGTGGTAGAGTGCAGAAAGCCAACGAGACGCTACAAGACTTCACGATGGATATTGAACGTTTGCCGCACCTGTCCTATCCAGGCGAAAACCAGCCGTTGATGGATCAATGCTAGATTGAAGCATTTGTGATGGGTATTTATGATCTTGAGGCAAAACATGTGCCTCAATGACGCCACCGTTTGCAGAAACCGTCCCATTCGCATTGGCTCAAGAAATCGCAAAGATAATCTCTACGCAGCAAATATGCAATGAGGCAGATCTTAAAATTAATGCGGAGAAGAATAGAAATATGGTGAATAATGTTAAAAAGGCAGTTATGAAGGCATAGCAGGGCCAGAATCAAATGTTATAACTGAGATAAAGTCGGTCACATTCAGCATAACAGCAAATGTTCTACAATTATGTATTGTAATTAATAGGACAAGGCAATAAAACACGTTTTACTTTAATTCTTTTATTTTATTTTTACTTTAATTCTATCAAAACAAACAAATCCAAGTAAATATTTGTTTAAATCAAGAAAATTCTGCTCATATGGCAAATGCAAATAAACAATTTAAAGAAAACACATTTAAAGCAAAAAAAAGCAAAAAATTTGGTATAATTTAATGACTAATAAATAAGAAAACTTATGAAACTCATTAATACAAAATAAATGTAAATAAAATGATGATAAAGTTTATAAAAATTTACAAACAATTTATTAACTAATTATATTACAACAATTTAAGACAACTACACAATCTATATAGTAAACAAAATTGAATTTCAAATAAAACAAAACAACAGAATTAATAGCATTATTTTTTTCCAAAAACAAAGAAAATTTTTGACTGTCTAGACATTTAGGGCGCAGTGTTTTAATAAAAATTAAACGAAAACCTTTTATTTTTTCGTTGCTTAGATTAAAAAGTTTTATATGAAAACATATCAATCAATAAAGCAAATACTTAATATAATACAAAAAAGCAGAAACAAAAAGAATCTCCCTAAAACAAATGACAGAAATACGTCGCCTTACGTCAGTTTCTCACTTACATTGTTTTGTTAACGCTTTTTGTTTACACTTATAACCACTTGTGGTAAACATAAGTATACATAAGTTTATCATTAAATGTGTAAATTTTAGAAATCTTTAGCAGAGGCTCTATAATCCTTATAAAAAAATCCGTCTGTCTGTGAATACAATTTTATTAGATTATTAACCATAGACCTAGGTAGTTTGGTATTCGATGACAAAAAAGGTTCTAAACCGAAATGTGGGGCAAACTCAACAAGAATTTTGTGTCTGGGGAGAAAGGAAAATTTCGGTATAAAAAATGAATTTTTGAACATTTACTCTTCTGAATTCGATCATACATATTTTCCATGGCCATTTATAACACAGTGCAACACGAAAAAGACCCGTGTCTCCCAGTTTTGCCCAAAGTCATGCACTTATTTTATAGGCCCCCAAAGATATGGGGCCTCGGTGTCATTTTTGTGAAAAAGTGATCATTTTCTCAGGCTCATATCTTGCAAACAGTTAACATATGAAATCAAAAAAACTTCATCTTCAAGATCAAAATCGCAAAACACTTTACAAAATTCGATTTTTTTAACCATTTTTCCCCTGTTCAGGTCCATAGTTAGCAAACCGTTCAAAATTTAAGGAAACAATCAACCACAAAAATGTACCCAAGATCTCAATAAACAACTTACTACAACATATGAACTTCACAGGAATGATTCTTAACACAGTTTTGGTAGGTCAATATAAGTTAGTAAGAAAACTATTAAATTACTATAAAATTCGAATTTTTTAAAGTTTTTTGCGATTTTGATCTTGAAGATGAAGTTTTTTTGATTTTATATGTTCACAATTTTTGTTCTTTATGACCAGGGCTACAACTTTGCCTCAGAGAGTAAATCAAATTTAGCAAGATATGAGCCTGAGAAAATGATCACTTTTTTGCAAAAATGACGCCGAGGCCCCAAGTCTTTGGGGGCCCATAAAATAAAAAGTGCATGACTTTGGGCAAAACTGGGAGACACGGGTATTTTTTTTTGTCTTTTATCACGTATTAGTGTCCGTATATGGGTATTTTTCATGACTTAAAGTTTTCCAGAAGTTCGAAATACGCTTTATATCCTACACCATTATATGGGAAGGGTATTATGCGTTTGTGCTGATTTTTCTAACCGATAGACTCAGAATCACTTTCGGAGTCGACTAAACGACGCTCGTCCGTAAGTCCATCTGGGTAAATGTAATGTAAGCATTTGAATAATGTTCCTTAATACTGAGACAATTGAAATTCCAACTTTTGGTGAAGGGTATTTGCAATTCGTTACAGCCATGTAGAGCATTCTAACATGTAGTTTGGACCAAAATAATGTTAACATACTTATACTTTTAAAAGCAATTTTATATTTTGGTTTTTTCTTTATTTGTTTGTCTGTTTGCTAAAACAAACAACAACCCTTGAAAATAAAAATACCATCCGTCTAAAATACTTGATGAAAAGATGACAACATACAAGAAACAAGTATGTTTGTTTTTACCAAAATAAGTTTCAAATTTTATAACAAGTATAATTTTGTATATATCAGATTCATTTTAGGTAGACAAAATTCTTTGAACCTTGGCACAAGGTCGAATTATTTTTGTATTAAAACTTTTGTCTCGTTTTGGCATGAAATAAATATTTCAGGATTAGATTATTATAAGTATCAGAACGATGATGTAATATTTAATTGAATAATTTCCGTTTGGTTATTAAGTTTTGAACAACATAAAATTAAATATAGCGATTGAAGAGAAGAAAGAGATTTCATCACTGAATTTTAAGGTTTTAAAATAAAGACAACTGTTTTCAATTTTAATAAACTTTACTTTTAGTTGCATACATTGACTACTTTATATATAACATTCAATAAAGCCCTTCTAATATACATACGAAATGTTGTTTCTCACATTTGTTTAGTTAATTCCAAACTAATCTTTGTCCATCTACATTCATTGACACATTAACAACATTTCAAAAAAAAAAAAATCCCTTAAAATTTCTAGGTTTCAACACATATTCAAACCTTTGTCAACTATTAGTAATCTACCCAATTCCTAAAGTAACCGCAAAATTGCCATCCTAATACAACCACAATAATGCTCTATACCGGATTATATGAAATTAACTATTAAACCCAACAATATCTATCATTCCAAATAAAACGAAATAACCCTTGTTATCTTCTTTAAAACAACCTTTTAGCTCCCACTTTCTGTCACTCAAGTGATTGACAGCTTAAAGACAATGTATCCGTTTAATCCTTCCAAATCTATTTAGCAAATAACTTTGACAAAACTAAATTAATTTCAATTTTAAATCCTATATATGTATCCTTTTGCTGTGTAACATGTAACATTAAGATTTACAATAGAAAACTAATTCAATGCATAGCAACTAAAAAATTCTATTTTACACATGTAAAATCATGTTACAAATACAAAAACCACAAAAATGTTAACGACTACGATTTCAATGAGCCAAAGTCATTAATCATTGTCACTAGTTAATGACATTAGCAGAATGTTGTTTGCATACATCTAGCAGCTAAGACTAACTAACACCGACACATTTTGTAACATATGTTCTATTTAATTTTACAAAAACAAAATTGCAAAGGTAAATGTACGAGTAGCTATCTATCTATCCACAAGTAGAAAACAAACATGAACGATAGTATTATATTCAGCTGTGCCGAATCTTTTATACCCACCATTAATGTGTGACAATAAAATATTTTGTAGATATAGGGGTTATATATGGTGTAGGGTCATTTATGAACAGATCCTCTCAAAAGTTGGTCGCTTGGTGAAACGCAGTTCGCGACGAGACAAACGGGTTTGGATGGAAATTATGGTCACGGAAGCCCAGACAGCTGCTGATACACATAGAAGTAGAGATTTGTATAAAATTGCAAAGCAGATATCAGGAAACGCCCGTTCAACCACATATCCCCTTAAGGACTCGGTAGGAGGAACGGCCTCGTCCGTGGAGCGGCAACTGGCAATATGGTCAATTCCGCAACCCACAACTGTCTGGCAATGTCACTGTACGTCACATCAAATCACATTCGACATTAGTACGGTTTGCCAACATGAAACCCAGATCGCCATTGGTAAACGTGCACTGAAGAATACCAAGGCACCAGGAGTGGACAATATCAATCCTGAACTGCTAAAAGCTGATCCTACCCTTAGCGCTGAAATAATCAGACCTATTATCAAGGACTTCCCGACATCCCACTCTCTTCCTGCTGAACTTCGTGAAGAAGTGATAATTAAACTACCCAAGAAAGGAGACTTAACGGAATTCAAAAAGTGGAGGCATATAACTCTTTTAACTATGATTAATAATGTACTAGCGAATATAATCCATGCTAGACTGTCATCATCAATTTCAGCAGATCTTCGTAATGAGCAAGCACCGATCATATAAATAGCCTACGGATCATAGTGGTACAGTCGGTAGAATGGCGATCTCCACTTTATCTGATATATATCGAATTCCCCCAATTATTCGATACTATCCACCATCCGGCTATTTGGCACGCACTTCGATATAAAAGAATTCCACCTGAGCTAATCGACCTTATCAAAGCTCTGTATGGCAACTCAACAAGTCGAGTACTGCATGAACGCATGTTAGGCAATCCCAATGATGTAAGCACTGGGGTACGACAGGGATGTAACCTATTTCCGCTGTTATTTAATATTGTATTGGACCCAATTATGCAGCAATCCACCGGCATTAGAAGAGGCATTACATGGGGTATGAATGGTAGACTGGAAGATCTTGATTATGCTGATGATATTTGCCTGCTCGCACACAACTTTACCGACATATCAGCCAAAATGGACCAGATACATAAGCTGGCATCTTGTATTGGCCTTCATATTTACTTCGACAAAACTAAGGTTCTACGCATCAATGCAATTAATCTCTCTAAATTCAAGGTTAACAACATAGAGCTCGAGGATGTGCAAACGTTTTGCTACTTATGTAGTATCATATCCACCACAGGCGTCTCACGTGATGATATTGCATATTGCATAGAAAAGGCAAAACAGTCATTTGGTGCTTTACAAAGTGTGTGGAAGTCAACACAAATACATATGAAGACTAAGCTCAGCCTTTTCTCCTCAAGTGTTCGCTTCACCCTGCTATATGGATGTGAATACTGAAACTCTACTGCAAGCAAAATTCAATCCCTGCAAGTATTTATTAACCGCTGCTTGCGAAAAATATTGCGAATATTTTTGCCGAATGTAGTTTCCAACAAAGACCTCGGGCAAAGAGCAGCCAAAACAGCAATCCGTATAGAAATTGCAAAGAGGAAATGGAGCTGGGTTGGCCATATTTTGAGAAGACCTCATGATGATATATCAAAAATGGGAATTGACTGGAATCTCCAAGGCAGCCGAAGAAGAGGAAGACCCGCTAACACTTGGAGAAGGAAATTAGAAGCCGAAACTAGCAGAACAGGAAAGACTTGGTCTGAGATAAAACTAATGGCACAGGACAGATCCCAACGGAAGAATTTCGTTATGGCTCTTTGTTCCAAATTGGAACCATAGGAAACAATATATAAGAATATGTATATCCCACAGAGAGAGTTCTGCATTGATCGAAACATATAGTAGACGGACGGGACTAAAGGCGGGTGAGGCAAAACTTCCCAACCCAACCACTTCTTTCCAAATAGCTTTTAACAGGTAACATGCAAAATATGGCCGAGTGTTGTCATGATTGAATATTACAGTTTCATGTCTGGCTGCATATTCTGGGAGTTTTTCAACCAATGCTCACTTCAAACGAATCAGTTGAGTTCGGTACAGGTTCCCTGTGATGGTCTGGTCAGATCTCAGGAGCTCTTAATAGATAGGACTCTTTTGCTCCCACCAACTACAGAAAATTACCTTAGAGCTATTGATTTTTGGCTTGGGTATCGATTCGGCTGGTTGTCCGGGCTTCATATACGATTTCTTACGCTTCGGGCTGTCTTAATGGATCCATTTTTCATCGCAAGTAATTATTCGGTGCAAAAATTATTTCCTTTCATATCGTTCAAGCAGCATTTCGGACATTCAAAATCGTCTTCAAGGAATCTCGGCTTCAATTCGAATGGTACACGATTTCCCTGTTAATGGATGAATCCTGCTGCAAACGTTTTGAAATTACTGCTTGATTAGCTCCATGTCATTTTCTGAAGGGAACCTTCTATGGGGTCTGGAGAAAATGCTGCACGATTTTCGCCATACGTTACAGTATAATATCAAAGTACTGAGAACTAATATGGCAGTCCTGCTATGCCAACATATTTCTGACTACTCAAACAGTATTCCGGGAGACATTTTTATGGGAGCTAGGTGAAATCATGGACCGATATTGCTTTTTTCTTATCACTATAGTGTATTTGTGGAAAATTTCATCAAGCTTGCTCCTTTTGTTTGCGCCCTATCGTGTTTTCAACAGACGAACAGACTGGCGGACATAGCTAGATCGTCTTAGAATCTTATGAGGACTCAGAATATATATTTACTTTTTTGGTTCTATAGCCAATATTTCGATATGTTACAAACGGATTGACAAAATCAATCTTTTATGATGGTGGGTAGCATAGCAAGTCAGAAAGTACCAAAAAAAAATGGAGAAATTAAATGGTACTTTTCGAATGTTGTAGAATAATGAACCTAGAATCAGAACACACGAATTATGGCCGCGGCAGACGTTTGCACGATGATATGTTCCAAACATAATCGATAGGCCTTTCAAATGAATTAAATATTGTCGATTATATCGCACACACACTTTGTTTTATTTAAATTTTAAAAATACTAAAGAGCCTTATGAACGACCCTTTATATGCAAGGCTAGTGATACGTATTTGTTCTTATTTGGCATTGATAAATGGCTTTAAGGCATAGACAAGTTTCGATATGTTTTGCAGCAACTTTGAGCTGTTTTTCAGAATAATGTGGAAAATTTAAAGATGTAACAAAACACTTGTCAAACCTTTACTTTAGTAGCTATGTTTTTCAGTTTATATTAATCGACTGTTGCTGAAAATTGCAATAACAATTCTTCCATACGCACACAGAAATATTAAATATTTTCAGTCTAGCAGAATTCAAATATTTATTTACATACCAACTAGCTGACCCGGTTCGCTTCGCCTCTCCAATGGTATTTAAAAATTGATTAGCAACGAAAATATTATGTTGTTTTTTTAAGGATATAACATCATTATATGCTTTTGACATCGATATGGTAATGAAAATATCATATGTTCAATATATTTTATAATTCATGTGTATTTAATTTCCTGATTCTAGGTTCATTATTATATAGCATTCAAAAAGTAATATTTGAAGAACGAAAAAATACTATTATTTCTCCATTTTTGGTACCTCAATAGAATTAAGCAAATCAGCCAACTGTTATGTATATAAGTTTTATAATTTAATATATTAAACAAATGCCATTAGAAGAAAAAGTACCAATTTTCTTTTTTCCTTTTAGACTTCTTCAAATCTGTGTTCATTTACTCATGAAAAAAGCATGATTTAAAAAAGTACCAAACTGTTTACATTGATTTGGCCCATTCTACACCCTCGAACTAGAGTTCTAAATACTACCATGTCAGTTGATTTTTGTATGACTATAGGAGCAAATGTTTAAACTTTTATTAAAATTGGCTTAATAATTTTTACAAATGTATTTTCCCATTTTTACACGTAATGAGTTCGAATTTCTAAAAAGTACCAAATTATTAATTGGTATTTTTTGATAAATTAATAATAAAATTTGAAATTTATTTATACTTTATTTGGTTTAAAAGATTTATGGAGTGCCAAAAAAAGTACTATAAAATATGTTTTCTCTTATTTTCCCCCAAAGGGTTCGAATTTCAAAAAGTACCAGACACCTGTAGCTAAAGATGCATCTTAAATTATTGTTTGTATCCCTAAACCTTCGGATTTTCTTAGTGCATCTATATAGGGAGAGTGAAACCTACACGCAGAAAAAAAATTTAGTTATGCGTGTTTACTGTAACCATTTCAACATGTTTATAAGTTTTTTTACAATATTATTGTCACAGTAACTATTTATATGATTGTGGTAACAACAATATTATTAATCAACGATTCACATGATTGTATCAACCCTATATATGGTTACAGTAAACAAGTATATGTTTGCGAAATCCATTTATATAATGAAGGGCTATGGATATCATAATCTGAGAACAACATGTTGTGATAAAATTATTCATCATAAAAATGGTTGTCACAAACATATACTTGTTTACTGTAACCATATATATTATTGATACTATCATATGAATCGTAAATTAACCATATTATTGTTACCACAATCATACAAATGGTAACTGTTACAGTAAACATGCACAAATGTTGAAATGGTTACAGTAAACATTCACAACTATATTTTTTTTCAACGTGTATAGACCAAATTTCATGTCGCTACCTTTTTGGCGTTTTTGCAGTAAGTCACTCAGTAACGTTACTCTCTTATATATATACCTAGTTAGTATAAATATATTTATTAAGCTTTCCACTTCATCTCTCTTGCTACTGCTCTGCAATGTCTCTTTAAATCGTTCCATGTGCGTTCCATGTGAATAGAGAGATAAAGTGTTCGTAAGTAGGTACGTAAGTATGAATGTACCTTAATTGTAGGGGAAATTCATTTATTATGCTAATGGCGCTAATGGATCTGGTAAACAAGCATTAATAGACAAAACAAACAAATATATGTACATACACTATTATGTATATTAGGGAGGCTCTTATTTTGTACTTTATCAAAATTTCTTAAATGGTTCTCTGACATATTATACATATGCTGAACATTTTAGCAAAATCGGCTAACGTTTAGAGATTGCAAGTTTTTTTTTTTAATGTTTAAACAGCTTCAACAATAGATTTTCTCTAAATAACCCATTAAAAGTACAACTGTTAAATATCTGCATTTTAAATCCCCATTTAGGGTTTAAAAATTTTGAAAACGTCAAATTAGAGATTTGAAATATGGATAATATTTGAAAGCTTTTTTAATAAAATTGTAATGGGCTATCGATGTTCATACTTACGTACGTAGGTATATATGCGATGTTGTAGTGTAGTGGTTAAAGTGTTTGACTACAAACACGAGCATCTCAGGTTCGCATCCCGCCGAAGACAACTAAATTTTCATCATGGTTTTTTGAATTTTAAAAATGAAGAGGCTTCAAACCCCCTTCAAAAAATCCAGTCAGGAAGGCCCCTGAAGATATCAATATACAACCAAGACGCAGACGAAATGAGAATATCATGCAACCCTCCCAGTCTAAATAAGGTTAAAGGAGGCCATCGTAAAATTAAGAAGTAAGCGTAGATGGAATATCAACCAAAATTCTACGGACTGACATCGAGAACTCAGCTGACCATCTACAGTTTCACATAAGCCTGGGAGGAGGAGAGACTGCACCAATTAAGAAACAAGGTATAATTGTGAATGATTGCAACAACTGGAGAGGAAAGCCATATGGAAAGCATTGAGTAGGAAAGGAGTACTCCAGAAAATAATTCGAATCATCAGAGTTATATAGAAGTTATGTTCAACTATTTCATACAAAGGCTCTTTATCACCTCAACTGTTCACCATCGTGCTGGATGATATAATGAGCGAAGTCTCTTTAGAGAGAAGAGGAACTATATGGAGTCACTCACGCCAACTCGAGGATTTGAATTATGCGGACGATACTTATCTACTGTAGCACAAAATTAATGAAAGATTAGAGCGTAATGTTGGACATGAGAATTAACAATGTTAACGCAGAGAACATCACGCTACAAGGCCAACCAGTTGAATACTTCTGCTATCTAGGCAGCATAGTAACAAAAAATGGCTGCACAGAAGCAAACGCAAGCAACAGGCTCAAAAGAGCGAGAGCGGCATTCGGGTGGCTGCACTCGGTATGGTTTAACTCGCAAATATCCAAACGAGGCATGTGTAAATTCTACTCTGTTGGACGGAAGTGAAACCTTGTTAATATCCACAGCAATCACGCACAAATTACAGATATTCGTCAATAAGTGCCTCAGAATTACATGAAGGATATTCTAGGCCAACAGTGTTAATTATGTTATGAAACGAAATTTGTTCTTAAACGAATGAGGAACTCATACTGAAACAAACTCAAATGCAGAAAATGGAGGTGGATCTGGCATATGAATCCTCAATGCTCAAGAAGCCGTGGTCCACACAAGAACACCTGGAAACGCACTATACTCCAAAAACTAAAACAATGCAATCTTATGTCAGAAGGCGCGAAAACAGCAGCTGAAAACCGAGTAAGATGGAGATGCTCTGTGAAAGCCATATGCTCCCAAGAGAGGTAATGGAGAAAAAAATGTATATCAGATAATGTTTACATTTAATATTGTCTTTTATACCCTTCACCATGAGTAGGCAAGGGTATATATATAGTGCAACTTCGATACTCCGGACATGCGCCATCACGGTCAAACCAATAATTCGGAAGCTTGAAATTTGATATTTTACAAGGTTTTTTATAAGTGATTAAAAAAATAAGAACAAGATAAAATAATGTATTTCGAATACTCGGTAACTATAATCCGGACAACTCTATTACTCGACAGAACCTAAAGCTATATGAGTCCGGATTATCGAAGTTGCACTGTATATGTAAGTTTGTCATTCCGTTTGTAATTTCTACATTTTTCATTTGCGACCCTACAAAGTATATATATTCTGGATCATTATAGATAGCGAAGTCGATATAACCATGTCCGTCTGTCCGTCTGTATGTTGAAATCAACTTTCCTTAGCCCCCAAATAACTTACATAAATGATTCATACATCAATATATCGGGAATTCTTCCAGCTCGGTTGCTATTCACAATCGGCACACAAATGACTGAGATATAAGAAAAACTAGGATAACCTCGATTTTTTACCTATTTTTATACCCCTCACCATGAGTAGGCAAGGGTATATACAGGGTTTTCCAACAACAGGTGTTATTTTGGTATTCAAAGAAAAACTGAATTTTTTGAGATAAATGATAAGATGTTTATTTCATAATAAAGAAGAAGGTATGCTGTTAATAATGAAAAACAACATCAGCCAAATTGCCACCACGACCACGCTTACAGGACCATATCCCTTTCATGAAATTTTCAATAACCAAATCACAAAGTAGCTGCCCTATATCCTCGATAGCCTCACGAATTCTATCTTTGAGGTCTTGAATCGACGCTTGGCTGTTGGCGTTGTCCTTATCTCTCACGTGGCTTCAAAGGAAGAAGTCGCAAGGCGTTAAATCACAAGATCTCGGTTGCCAATTGTGATCACCTCTTCGAGAGATAACACGGTCCGGAAACTTTTCCCGTAAAAGAGCAACGGTTTCATTGCTTGCGTGGCACGTAGCGGCCTCTTTTTGGAAACAAACGTTGTCCAGATCAATATCATCCAACTCCGAGCATAAGATACGGCGTAATGACTTTTGTGAAATGCCCAATTCTAAAAAACGACAAGGAATGGACAAACCTGGCTTTTCTTCAACACTTTGGGCTACAGCAGCAATATTCTCAGTTGTTCTCGAGCGACGTGCACGGGTTTTATTCTTCACATCACTAACTTGTCCCAACAGCTCGAATTTTTCCACCAATTTCTGTATTGCGATCCGACAAGGTGCTTCACGACGACATAAAAATGCTTCAGTTTTACAAACTGTGACTGGAAGATTTTCACCATTTTTGTAGTGAATTTAATAATTTCAATGCGTTGTTGAAGCGTGTATCGTTCCATTTTTAGTAATGGCGCAGTTTCTACTTATCAAATTTCAAAGAATAAAGGCTTCAAAAGTGACAGCTACCGAAATGCCGGGAGATTCAAAATAACACCTTTTGTTGGAAAACCCTTTATAAGTTGGTCATTCCGTTTGTAATTTCTACATTTTTCATTTGCGATCATACAAAGTTTATAAATTTTGGATCGTTTTAGATAGCGAAGTTGATATAACCATGTCCGTCTGAACGTCTGTATATTGAAATTAACTTTCCGTAGCCACCAAATCGGGAAAAATATTTTTAACAACTTTAGGAGCATCAAAAATCTAACAAGTGCAAAATAAGGGGCACCTTAATATACATACACTAATCTATATGAATATTTATATGTAAGTAAACATAAACTTATAAGTACGTGTATATACAAGCATTTTATAAAAAATGGCTGAACAAAAGTTTAATGATTAAATAGCTCGATAAGAAATTCATAAAATTTGGTGACGTTTAATCGACTAAAAATATTCAAAAATATTTTTATTTTAAGTTCCAGCCTTTTGTGTTCTAATGTATATTTAGGGCCATTATTACAACTTGCCTTTAAGTTCCTTATAGTAAAAGTTAACTTTAAGCAATAGAAAAAGGTACCCGTAAAGTTAACTTTTACTATTGCGAACTTAAAGGCAAGTTGTAATAATGGGCCTTAGTATTGTATACAAATAATGTGATGTGTGTTATAAACAACGAAAGATGTGCAAAGTAGCTAAATCGCCTTTTTTGAAAAAAATTACAGGAGAGACATGAAACTCTTTAAAAAAAAAAATTGTTTTAAATGTTTATTTTATTTGATCGCTAATACAATTTTGTTCCTTGTTTAATAAGGATTCCAATCATAAAATATAAACAGTTTAAATGAAGCTCGCTAAAGACTCTATTTTTTGATTTAAAGTTGTTCTTCAGTAAAAAATTTTGCTCTATTTCGAAGCACTTAAAAAGTGTTTTATGGACTCAATAGAATAAATCGTATGCTAAAAACAGAACTAAAAACCACTTATTTCATGTAAAAATTCGTTTCTTAGAGCAGTTGTGTTTCAAAGCCGTTGCGTGTTTTCTGGAATAGAGCAGGATTATTTTGGTTTTTATTATATTCATATACACTTATTTTATTAATAAACTAATAAATAAACAAAGAAAATAATACACCACACTTTGCCGAAAACAATTAAGTTGTCATCAAATGAAGTAATTTTCCATGACAAGAATCAACTGCCAGCTTGGTTGACATTTAATTAGACAATTTTTGTAAATAGGTTTATTAAGTTATTATTTACTTAAGAGTGTTAAGGATTTTAAAAACAAATTTCTTAAGGACCCAGAATATATATATATATTATGGGTCGATGTGTTACAAACAGATGCCAAACTCAATAAGTTCTTTTGTGAGCATTATACTTAAATCTCATTTTAAATATTTTCTTGACTGCAACTGATATTTAAATAACTTTTATGTATTTTAAAGACTAATGTGTATGAAATTCTTTGCATTATTTTAGAAAATATTTCAAACAAGTGTTAATAATTTCATTCTCGTTTTTATATCTTGTTCATATAGCAATAAAAATAAGAATTTATATTTAATTTTTTCTTTTTTTTTATATTTCTTTCTTATAAAAATTAAATAAGTTTTTATTTAAATTTTCTTCATTTCTGTTCTCAACACGTTGTCATAACAATGTAAATACTGCACGGAAAAAAATAAAATACTTTTTTGTGTTTTACTTCTTGTTTTCTGCTTCCTAAAACTAGTTTTGTTCTTTTTTAACTAATAATTTATGTCTCCTGCATTATTGCTTAACATCTTTAGTTTTATTTCTTGTTTTTTATATTTTTTAAAAATTCATGCTAATTACCATAGAATTGTCTGAATTGCGCTTTGAAATTATATTTACTACTTAAGTTGTAAAGTTAGCAAATGTTTTTGGCATTTAAAAAAAATTCTACTACTACTTGCAGAAAACCACTTAAGTCAATATATATATGTAGAAAATATTAAAAAATTGGGTGTATGACTTAAATTGAAACATTTTGAAACATTTCTACAATATAAATTTATTCATAGTATTGGCCATTCTTAGCAATGACTTTTTCCCATCTTTCTCCCAACATATGGATTCCGAGTCAAAAGAACTGCTCATATTTTGAGGCAAAGAACGAATGAAGTCAATATCGTATACTCTGTTCCAAAGTGAAGCGTATGCTAGAGAGAGCGTTTTGCATCGATCGAAACAAATAGAAATAGGACGAGGTAAGGTCTAGACTATAAAGCGAGTGAGGCAAAACTTCCCAACTACTTCATTCAAAATACTTTTTAACAGGTATTGCAATATGTGTCCGAGCGGTGTCATGATGGAATATTACAGTTTCATGCCTGTCCTTACATTCTGGGTGTTTTTCGGCCAATGCTCGCTTCAAACATATCAGTTGCGTTCGGTACAGGTTCCCTGTGATGATCTGGTCATATTTCAGCAGCTCCCGCCAAATACAGAGAATTACCTTAGCGCCGTGAATATTTGGCATTGGTGTCGATTCGGCTAGTTGGGCTAGCATTTTTTTATTGTAATGGATCCTTTTTTCATCGCAAATAATAATTCGGTGCAAATATAATTTTCTTTTTTAGCGTTTAAGCATCATTTCGGACATGCAAAATCATCTTTCAAGATCTGCCGGCTTCAATTTATATGATACCCAATTTTCCTGCTTTTGGATGAAGCCTGCTGCTTGCAACTGTTTTGAATTTGCTGTAGCACCCAAAGATTTTGCAAGCTCTTGTTGAGTTAAACAACAATCTTCATGGATTAATGCCTTCAATTCTTGGTCTGCAAACAATTTATTTGGGTGGTCTTTCTCTTCCTTGACAAAATAACTAAAGGATTTTCCAACAATATGTGTTATTTTGAATCACCCGGTATTTCGGTAGCTGTCACTTTTGAAGCTTTTATTCTTTGACATTTGACAAGTAGAAACTACGCCATTACTAAAAATGGAACGATACATGCCTTACATGACATTTTTAAAATTCAGTACAAAAATGGTGAAAATCTTGCAGTTACAGTTCGCAAAACTAAAGCATTTTTCAGTCGTCGTGAAGCATCTTGTCAATACAGAAACTGGTTGCAAAATTCCAGCTGTTGGGACAAGTTAGTGATGTGAAAAATAAAACCCGAGCACTTCGCTCAAGAACAACTGAGAATATTGCTGCTGTAGCCCAAAGTGTTAAAGAAAATCCAGGTTTGTTCATTCCTCGTCGTTCTTTGGAATTGGGCACTCCACAAACGTCATTACATCGTATCTTATGGTCGGAGTTGGATGATATTGACATGGACAAAGTTTACTTTCAACAAGACGAAGCTACGTGCCACACAAGCAACGAAACCATTGCTCGTTTACGGGAAAAGTTTCCGGACCGTGTTATCTCTCGAAGAGGTGATCACAATTGGCCACCGTGATCTTGTGATTTAACACCTTGCGACTTCTTCCTTTGCGGCCACGTAAAAGATAAGGTCTACACCAACAGCCCAGCGTCGATTCAAGACCTCAAAGAAAGAATTCGTGAGGTTATCGAGGAAAAAGGGCAGCCACTTTGCGATTTGGTTATGGCAAATTTCATGAAAGGGATATGGTCCTGTAAGCGTGATCGTGGTGGCCATTTGACTGATGTTGTTTTTCATTATTTATGGCATACCTTCCTCTTTATTATCAAATAAACATCCAATCTTTATCTCAAAAAATGCAATTTTTCTTTGAATACAAAACCGCACAAACCATCTGTTGCACGTTGAAATCCATGGAACACATTCACCAAAAGCTTTGGTGAGCAATCGGTGTGCTTCAGCGGCACTTTTTTTTCAAATTAAAGAATTAAAGCAAAACTTCCCGTATATGACGATTCGTTGGTACAAAATTTTACGTTTTCGAAGCAAAAAAATACTATGTTGTTTAAAAAAATATACTGTTATATCTCAATAGATATTCTCTTAACTATACTCATTTTAGAAGAGACTGGAAATTGTTTGTCTCTGTCATTTCAATAAACAATGTAAAGAGACCAATAGAGACTTCCGAACTTTGACAGTTAGATAGCGGTCATATTATTGACGCTACATCAGGCTTTTCACAAGGTTTGTTATAAAGGTCTAATATACAAGCTTAAATGCCTTTTAGTACTCACAAAATAATAGAATCTTATCTATTGGATCGCTTGTTTAGGACAAAATGCGGCGATTATATGACAAGCGACTATTCGATTAATGCTGGTGTGCTTCAGGGAAGTGTTCTAGGACCAACCCTGTACCTATTATACACCTGTAATCTTCCCGAGTCCGAAGAATTAACTATTTCTACCTTTGCAAATGACACTGCAATTCTTAGTTAACGAAGAATTAACCATTTCCACCTTTGCAAATGACACTGTAATTCTTAGTTCTCATGTGGACTTAAATGTAGCATCTATTAACCTGGATAATTATCTCAAGCTCGTGGAGACGTGGTTAAAAAATTGGACAATACAAGTAAATAAAATCAAAAGTACACCCAGAGAAAAAAACAACTTAAAATCAATAAAAACCATATTGATTCAATAAGAAACATTAACGAGAATCTAGTAATGTTGAACAATTTTATTTCAATATGGAAAAATATTAACTTAAAGCTGAAAATTATTGATTTATCGTATTTCAGTATGGTTTTTCTAATATAATGAACATTCTTGAATTAATATGACACGTGCTTGTTTTTAAGTTGCAGTTTTTCCTTAGTGTAAGCATATAACGTTTTCAGTTAGGAAATGAAGTTGTCCACCAGTGACACTAAACAGTGTGATCATCCCACAGTCTGATCACGTTACATACCTTGGTATTTATTTAGTTAGACGCCTTACTTGGCGTCGGCACATAGAAGCCAAGCGGCTCCACAGAAAACTAAGGGCTTCTAATTTACACTAGCTAATCCACCATCAATCGAAATTAAGCCTTAACTGCAAAGTTATTCTGTTTAAGATAGTCTTTAAACCAATTGGGGAACAGCAAGCAATACCAGTAGAGATCTCATACAGAGGACACAATCCAAAAATCTTAGAACCATGACGGGAGCTCAATGGTACATAAGAAATCCACAGAGACTTAGACGTGCCTTTAGTCAAGGACGAATTTAGAAAATCTCGTGAAGTCTACTACTCAAAATTACATCATCATCCGAACCCACTAGCAAGACTACTTAGAGTAACTCAAGACAGCTCAAGGCTGCGTAGAGCTCATCTAATTTGCCAATTATGACTCTGCACTGAGAGAACAATAATATTTTAGTTATAAGATTTATTTCCTTATTGTAAGGCATATACATTAAAGGCAGGAACAATATTATAATAAACGTATAAAAAAAACATCTGTCGAAGTGACAGTAATTTATTCAGTCTGATATTCAAATCAACTTGGATGGATGTAGCGTTCAACAACACGTGCAAATGATAAAATTGTTTTATCAAAATGAGTGTACTGTTCGGGGATCAAAAAATCATCTTCAGCGATGAGTACCATATCTGGATGAATGGGTACGAAACAAAATTGTCGAATTCGGAGCGATACCAATCCAAACGAAAAATTTCATTGTTTGGTGTGTGTTTTGGGTTGGCGGCATTATCAGTCAACAGTTATTTGAGAACGATGTTGGCCAGGCTATCACCTTCAACGGCGAGCGCTATAGGTCGATGACTACCATCTTCTTTTGGCCTGAATTGGATGATACGGACACCAACGAAATATGGTTTTAATGCCACATTGGACATAAGTAATGCAAGAGGGATTTGAGGGCATGGTGATATCAACTGGCCACCTAGATCATATGATTTGAATTTTTGTTGTGTGAAAATTCGATGCGCTCCACCCAGCGAAGCCGCGGCAAACATTTATACAATGTAACATTCCATACAAGCCCTATCGGCTTTTAAACGATAAAAAAATATCGATGATATCTCCCACACTCTGTGTTTTATTTAAATTTAAAGATAGGAAGCTCTAAATGAAAGACCCTTTAAAAATTAACGCTCTACTAAACTGCAAAACTATATTCTATAAATAATATAATAAATAATTGAATTCTATAAAATCAAATATCTTTTATATGTTTTATTTATTTGCCTGTACATTTTTATTACTTATTACTTTTAGATTTTTAATTAGACTCTATTCATCGAGTAAACAATACAAAAAATATGTTTTCAATTATTCATGTAGCTTCAAGTCAAGCAAAAAACAATATAAGAGGTATTCCATAGTCATAAGAAAAAAACTAGATGCCTTGCAAAAAACTAAAGGCTCCATTTTATAAAACGAAAAAACAAAAGTTTGAACAAGTTTCTATGAAAAAATTCTATATTTTTCTTATGCTTTCAAACGTTGTGTTTTGTAAATGAAGCCCGAATAAAATTTAAATCTCTTGTTTAAAATAAAATTTTAACTTTTCATAAAATAAATTTCATTTTCACATACAAATTTTATTATGAATAAAAACAAATATTTAAAAATACAAATTTAGTTGCAACTAAAATTATTTTATAACTATACTTTAATAGTTTCTAACTATTTTGTTTTTATATCCATCACCATCAGTGGCAAGGGTATATATAAGTTTGTCATTACATTTGTAATGTCTACATTTTTTATTTGGGACACTATAAAGTATATACGATTTGGATCGTTATAGATAGCGAAGTCGATATAGTCATCCTTCTGTATGTTGAAATCAACTTTCCGTAGCCCTCAAAAAACTTACATACATGATTCAGACATCAATATATCCGCTATAGTATCGGTTCGGTTGTTATTTAATATCGAGAAAATCGGCCGCAAATGCCTGAGATATAAGAAAAAAACCTATACTGCCTCGATTTTTTACCTATTTTTGATCTATATCTGGATTACTAAGTCATAAATATATACAATATGGATATCTAATGATAGATATTTCAAAGACCTTTCCAATGATGTATATAGCGCCATAGTAAGTCGAGCTTTAGCATTTAAACTAATCCACTTGCATGTTTGAAACAAACTGGACATAAGAATAAATACCAAGAACAAAAGAAGTTTAATGAAAAACAAGAACAAATTAGTTTTTTTATTAAAAAAATTCTTCTCTATTGCATTGGTGGGAAAAGTTTTTAAATGCTCATAGATATGTGTGTGCGTAAATAAAAGCAAAGTTTAATAATTTTTGTTTAAATTAAGTCTTTTAGAAAGGAAATAACAACTTCAAAGCAAATATTTAAATACATATTAGTTATTAAAATAGTTTTTTTGAAATATTTTTTATTAAATACTGCTACTGAAGTACCTTTATAGTATATGCAATGTACATTAGGGTGCTTCAAATGTAATTTTTATGAAATATATTTCCAGGTACCTACAACTAGGGAAAGGGAAGTTTGTGATTATGTGTGTTACATTCAGAAATATTCATGTGAGACCCTATGAAGTGTATAAACCCGGCAGTTAAGCATGTATCCCTTATAGACAGTAATCGTCACAAATGTCTTATCACTTGGTTGACACCTATTTATATATTTTTGGGTCATTTGACACTTATGTGCTCTTTGTAGAGCAGAGATAAGATAATTGGTTACTTTATACATCCCTGGTAATCTAGAGTGGAGACAATTGTCACTTAAGTGTCTCTAAGTAATCTGGAGTGTGGTCACTTTAAACGTGTTGTGTGATAATTCGTACAAACTGCCCAGCAGTTTGAAAGTTGTCAATGTATCCCTTGGCAATTGTGACAGTAATCGTCACAATTGTCTTATCACTTAGCTGACTCCAATTTATATATTTTGGTCATTTGACATGTATGTGCTCTTTGTATTTCTATACAGAAATCTAGCCAGTAACTGACTGTATTTCTATACAGAAATCTAGCCAGTAACTGGCTGTATTTCTATACAGAAATCTAGCCAGTAACTGGCTGTATTTCTATACAGAAATCTAGCCAGTAACTGGCTGTATTTTTATACAGAAATCTAGCCAGTAACTGGCTGTAATTCTATACAGAAATCTAGCCAGTAACTGGCTGTATTTCTATACAGAAATCTAGCCAGTAACTGGCTGTATTTCTATACAGAAATCTAGCCAATAACTGGCTGTATTTCTATACAGAAATCTAGCCAGTAACTGGCTGTATTTCTATACAGAAATCTAGCCAGTAACTGGCTGTATTTCTATACAGAAATCTAGCCAGTAACTGGCTGTATTTCTATACAGAAATCTAGCCAGTAACTGGCTGTATTTCTATACAGAAATCTAGCCAGTAACTGGCTGTATTTCTATACAGAAATCTAGCCAGTAACTGGCTGTATTTCTATGCAGAAATCAAGCCAGTAACTGGCTGTATTTCTATACAGAAATCTAGCCAGTAACTGGCTGTATTTCTATACAGAAATCTAGCCAGTAACTGGCTGTATTTCTATACAGAAATCTAGCCAGTAACTGGCTGTATTTCTATACAGAAATCTAGCCAGTAACTGGCTGTATTTCTATACAGAAATCTAGCCAGTAACTGGCTGTATTTCTATACAGAAATCTAGCCAGTAACTGGCTGTATTTCTATACAGAAATCTAGCCAGTAACTGGCTGTATTTCTATACAAAAATCTAGCCAGTAACTGGCTGTATTTCTATACAGAAATCTAGCCAGTAACTGGCTGTATTTCTATACAGAAATCTAGCCAGTAACTGGCTGTATTTCTATACAGAAATCTAGCCAGTAACTGGCTGTATTTCTATACAGAAATCTAGCCAGTAACTGGCTGTATTTCTATACAGAAATTTAGCCAGTAACTGGCTGTATTTCTATACAGAAATCTAGCCAGTAACTGGCTGTATTTCTATACAGAAATCTAGCCAGTAACTGGCTGTATTTCTATACAGAAATCTAGCCAGTAACTGGCTGTATTTCTATACAGAAATCTAGCCAGTAACTGGCTGTATTTCTATACAGAAATCTAGCCAGTAACTGGCTGTATTTCTATACAGAAATCTAGCCAGTAACTGGCTGTATTTCTATACAGAAATCTAGCCAGTAACTGGCTGTATTTCTATACAGAAATCTAGCCAGTAACTGGCTGTATTTCTATACAGAAATCTAGCCAGTAACTGGCTGTATTTCTATACAGAAATCTAGCCAGTAACTGGCTGTATTTCTATACAGAAATCTAGCCAGTAACTGGCTGTATTTCTATACAGAAATCTAGCCAGTAACTGGCTGTATTTCTATACAGAAATCTAGCCAGTAACTGGCTGTATTTCTATACAGAAATCTAGCCAGTAACTGGCTGTATTTCTATACAGAAATCTAGCCAGTAACTGGCTGTATTTCTATACAGAAATCTAGCCAGTAACTGGCTGTATTTCTATGCAGAAATCTAGCCAGTAACTGGCTGTATTTCTATGCAGAAATCTAGCCAGTAACTGGCTGTATTTCTATACAGAAATCTAGCCAGTAACTGGCTGTATTTCTATACAGAAATCTAGCCAGTAACTGGCTGTATTTCTATACAGAAATCTAGCCAGTAACTGGCTGTATTTCTATACAGAAATCTAGCCAGTAACTGGCTGTATTTCTATACAGAAATCTAGCCAGTAACTGGCTGTATTTCTATACAGAAATCTAGCCAGTAACTGGCTGTATTTCTATACAGGAATCTAGCCAGTAACTGGCTGTATTTCTATACAGAAATCTAGCCAGTAACTGGCTGTATTTCTATACAGAAATCTAGCCAGTAACTGGCTGTATTTCTATACAGAAATCTAGCCAGTAACTGGCTGTATTTCTATACAGAAATACATTGTACTTTATACATCCCAGGTAATCTAGCGTGAATACAGTTGTCACTTAAATGTCTCTAAGCTCTACTGCTTAGGACACTCACGTGTTAAAATAACTAGTCACGTAGCTATTGAAGTAACTAGTTCCCACGCTGAATCACTAGTTCGGGACTGTCTCCTAGAACTGCTGGGAATATACTATTGGCCCTTACCTCAGTGAGTTTAGCTTTGTCCATCCGTATGTGTATGTTATGGTAAAACATGCTCACGTCCAAAATACACAAGCGAAATTAATACGATTTATTCAAATTGTTTATTATTGTTACAGGCAACTTGTTATTGAAAAACTAAAAATTCGGTGCAGTTTAATGGTAATCATCATTGTGTCTATATAAATTTCAATTTGAATCTCTTCTAATCCAGCGATTGATCGTTTGAATTTTACTTACAAGTCATTGGGAGCCAAGGCATTGCGTACTCATTCTGTTAGAGCGCTGATAAAAGGCCTACTTCATAAGGCACATTAACTATAAGGTCTTCCTTTGAAGACCTGTAATGAAACCTGTCACGTAATGCCTCATAGAGTGTCTACATAGGATATTCAATTAAATCCACTGTAAATTAAAGCCTAATTGGAGGTCTGCTAAAGCAAGGACCACCCTACTGCATATATTGCATTACACAAACAATTTTTTTGTCCATGACTGCAAAAAGGCACATCCTTTGAATATATTTGCTAGTAGTAGTTCACTAGTTTAGTATCCTCCGGAAAACAATAACAAATGCCGAGGCCTTAATAAACACAAAAAGTAATTAAATGTCAAAAGTAAATTTAATTTTTTAACAAAGTCAATTAGAAGGAAAAAATTGCAAGTGCTAGACAAAAATATCTGTGAATTATCTAGAAATCCTTTAAATAAAATTTCCAATGCCAAGAACATGAAACTTAAACAAACAAACATAGAAACATACTCTAATATATATATATACAGACACGTGCAGAAATATCTACTCATACACATTTAATTTTATTTATTTGAATTTGTGTTGAGCAATTGCATAGCCCCGTTATAAGGAGTCAAAATGTTGTCAATGTTTTCAACTGAAATATATATGAGGAATATCAAAAACGTTGGACAATTTGAACAAAAATATTTTTCAAACACCATTTTGTACTTTTATACACATGACAAAATGTTTCTGTTAATAATTAATCTCATTGCGAACTAAAAGTTAGAGAGCTAGATTTGGCTGTGCCGTATCTTATACCCATTGTTGGTCCGAATTTATATGGCTTTTTATAAGTCTTTGGAAAGTTGTTTGCAATTTCTATCATTAGATATCCTTAAAAATAGGTAGGTAGTCATGGTTTATTGCTTATATCTCATAAATCTGGGGCCCGATTTTCCCGAATTTAAATAGCAACCGAACCGAATGGATATATCAATGTATCAATCATGTATGCTAGTTAACTATTTGGGACTTTTGGAAATTGATTTCAACATACAGACGGACATGGCTGAAATATGGGTACATTTGAATACTCAATACTGTTTTAGAACACTCGATGCTAGTCAATACTTTTCTAGGCTTCAGTTAACATTTTAAAATTATTTGTTCATAAACAAAGTTTTACTTTCTTATTAAAAAAAAAACTTTTTAGTTTTTCATTATAGTGATGCACAGTGTGGCATAATCAACATTTTTTTGTAATAAATCTAGAATTTCTAAACGTTGGCTTAGCGAAGGAGTATTAAAATGGACCCTCCAAATGCTTCAGGGGCGGCGCTATGGGGGCTCAAAGAAGGGCTGCCATTTTTTAGTTTACCATCCGACTTCAACTACTATATCGACTCAGCATTTTTTAATGATTCAAAATATGTATACGTTATGGGGTCGCAAATGAAAACTTATGCTATATATGGACACTTGTCAGGTCTTACAATATTGTAAGAAAAATTTTCAGAAAATGTCTAACAACCCTGTAACTTAAAATGTTTGTCTTGCAATGTTGTTAGAAAAACAATTGTCAGTATATTGTAAGATAATAATATTGTCAGACATCTGACAATAATGTGAACACATTACGTTGTCATTGTCAGATTAATGTAAGATTATTGTCAGATGTGCGAAGGTGCAATGACATCATTGTCAGATCATTTAAAAACAAACAAAAGTTCGTGTTAATAATGTTACGTTTTAACCTTTTTAAAACGTTGGTTTATTTCCTTTAAATAAACCTGATACTTTTGATTGCAAGTAAAAGCCGTTTATTAGTTTAAAATTTGTAACAACTCTTTATTTATTTAAAATGTACAACAACAACAGTCCAAATAGTCACTCAGTGTCTTTATACACGTTTATCAATTCGCTGAAATGCACACACACTTTATAATGCACAAACTTAAATGTACAAGACAATTGATGTTAGCTCTAACAGCGCCTATGATCAACTCAACTCACGACTGCAACCTCTGCCACTATTTATAGACGCGCCATCATTGGTGTCACTTCTACAATGATCTTAACGGACAAACTAGTACATTCGAATTCTAGAGCTTACGATGTTAATGTTAGCAGCTTAAACATTTAGTGTTGTCATACCCACAAACAGTGCTAATAACCGCATGCTATCAACATTGTTGATAAGTAAAAGCTTCTACTGATAGACGTGTTTATAAACATGAGCGTTAAATTCAAATCGATATTCCACATTCGTAACAATAGTATTAAAAAAACAAAAGTAAAACAAAATTAGAAAACAAATTAAATAAAAAAAATGGAAAGAGATATTTTAGTTAATGAAACCTATGAGTTATGAGCAAATCGACTTGACTTTTCTTATCTAGTCGCCAACAGGCTCTTAAATCGGTAAAAAATCAAGGTCCCAGCCAAAAGCCTACCACTAAAAGGAGGAATCCGTGTGGTCACACGAAGATATTATCAAATTTATCGAGAAAATTGAGGCACGGCGATGTTTATGGGAAACTGGTTGCGCTGAGTATAAACTTTCCAAAGATATTTTTTTAGGCAAGAGGTCGTCCAATGAAAAATTGGCAACATCAAATTTTGTGAAAATGAGCGAATTCACTTAATTGTGAATAAATTTTAAAAGAATCCATGGATTTTTATAATCGATATCTAATTTTTTTCCTATTACATGTGGCTTTAATATAAAGCTATAAATCAGAAAAATTTCTGCCGTTTTCAATTTTTCATGATTTTTCTAAAACAAAAAATTTTTGCTTTTTTCATGTCAAAAATATATTTTTTGCTTGAAACTTAATGTATATGTAAAAATTGAAACTTAATGTATATGTAAAAATTTGTACATAGCATGGGGAAAATGTTTTCAAAATTCAATCAATCGAAAGAGGAACATTAACTACTCAATTTTATGTATATCAAACAAAAAAACTAAAATTTTGTGAAAATGAGCCAATTCACTTAATTGTAAATAAATTCGAAAAAAATCCATAGATTTTTATGATCGATGTCACATTTTCTTTCCATTACATTTAGGTTTGCGATAAAGCCATAAATCTGAACAATTTGTGCCGTTTTCAATTTTTTATGATTTTTTTTAAAACAAAAAATTTGCTATTTTCTAGAAAAAAATAAATTTATGCCCTACACCACCATAGTGGGATTATGGATTTGTGCAGATGTTTGTAATGCCCAAAAATATTAGTCTAACACCCACCTTAAAGTATACCGTTCGACTCAGAATCACTTTCTGAGTCGATTAAACGATGTCCGTCCGTCCGTCCGTCCGTCCGTTCGTCCGTCTGGCTGGTTGTCCATGTAAACCTTGTGCGCAGAGTACAGGTCGCAATCTTGAAGATATTTCGATAAAATTTAGTACATATCATTTTTTCTGCCCAAGGCCCAAGCTTATTGAAATTGGCTGAAATCGGTCCATTAGTTCACCTAGCCCCCATACACATGTCCTCCCGAAATTGGACTTTATCGGTCATAAATGTTTAATTTATATAGGTATCTACACAAATTTTTCTCCAAATAAGTTTTATATATACCGAATTTATGTCACCAAATTTTGTTATGATCGGTCCATAATTAGTCATAGCTCCGATATAAGACCTGCTTCCGATAATCACTTTAACGAACATAAATCTCCTTAAAATATTGGTATACACATAAAATGCAACACAAATAACTTTCATATATACATTATTTACATAACCAAATTTTATGGTGATCGGTCCATAATTGGTCATAGCTCCCATATAAGGCCCACTTCCGAAAATCACTCACGAATATAAATTATTGAAATTTTGTAGGGAATTATAAGGTCGGGCTTGACCGACCATACTTTCTTATTTGTTTTTGCTTAAATTCGTTATTATAACTCCGAAAATACTGAGCCGATTGAAACGCAATGTGTAAACGTATTAAAGGTAATGTAAATTTAAATGTTTCTAAGTTTACTTTAATAATATCGTACTAACCGGTTTTGAGTTGTCATTAATTATGTGGAGAAATGTCTAAAAAAATTCACAATTTTATTTACAATTTTTAAAAAAACCTCTCCATAGAAATTTGGAGCATATTTGTACTACTGGAACCTCAATACATCAAAATTGTATAGTGGTTTAAAAGCTTCTAAAATTTGTTCGATTGTGGATAAAAAATGTATCAGTGAAAAAATATCCAAAATCGAATGACTCTAATTTATGTTGGATTAAATCTGTAAGTAAGAAACTGTGATTACAGATATCAAATTAATGAAAAAGCTCTTGTAAATTTCAAATCGTATTTTTATACCCTACACCACCATAGTGGGGAGGATTTGTGCAGATGTTTGTAACGCCCAAAAATATTAGTCTAACACCCACCTTAAACTATACCGATCGACTCAGAATCACTTTCTGAGTCGATTAAACGATGTCCGTCCGTCCGTCTGGCTGGCTGGCTGGCTGGCTGGCTGGCTGTCCATGTAAAGCTTGTGCGCAATTTTAAAGATATTTCGATAAAATTTGGTACATATCATTTTTTCTGCCCAGGGACAAACCCTATTGAAACTGGCTGAAATCGGTTCATTATTTCACCTAGCCCCCATACAAATATCCTCCCGAAATTGGACTTTATCGGTCATAAATGTTTAGTTTATATAGGTATCTGCACAAGTTTTTGTGCAAATAAGTTTTGTATATAGGGAATTCATGTCAGCAAATTTTATTATGATCGGTCCTTAATTAGTCATAGCTCCCATATAAGGCCTGCTTCCGATAATCACTTTAACCAGAATAAATCTCTTAAAAAATGTTGGTATACACATAAAATTCAACATAAATAACTTTCATATAAACATTAATCACGTGACTAAATTTCGTGGTGATCGGTCCATAATTTGTCATAGCTCCCATATAAGGCCCACTTCCGAAAATCACTCACGAACATAAATTATTGAAATTTTGAAAGAAAAATTGTTTTTGCTCATTTACTTAGTGTAGGGTATTATCTGGTCGGGCTTGACCGACCATACTTTCTTACTTGTTATATTTTCAATTTAAATTTCAAAACATGCAAAATCATATATTGTTGCTTTGTTCCAGCAACTATCTAAAATATATTTTAACTCATATTTTAGTTATAAAAATTCTTTTGAGGGGCCACCTCATTAAGCTCATACATATGTCTGAAATTGTTTCCTATAGAGATGAATAAATAAACAGTAAAAGTGGTTGCTGAATTTTCTTTTTTTATTTTTGGTTTTGTTGTGTTGCATTATCGAAATTGGCAATATGCCCATCTGTTAGTATGTACTAGCTGTGTGTTTGTGTGAGTGAGTATCTGTGTGTCTATACAACACTATCTATGACCAAAATGACTAAGATGCTACAACGTGTGCATTTATTTGAGTTTGAGTGTTTGTGAGTCCTGTTGTTTGTGGCATATTACTGATGGCCAAGTTTAAACAAGAGTGACTGTGTTAAAGGTTTGTATTAGTGGTTGGGAATGGGTTTCTGTTTTGTTTTTGTCCACAAAACACACTACAACATACATGAATAGACATTTTTCCCATTTGTCTGAGATCGTGTTGTTGTGTACAACGGATTACCGTTACAGACAAATTGTAGTTTTTGTTCCTAAATACATGAATACTACAGCCACTCAAACACATGTAAAGACAATGCGTTCATGTGCATTAGGGTGGCCCTTAGTTTGTAATAACATTTTAAAATTTGTTTCAATTATAATGAACATTTAAATTCATTATTTTAAGTTAGTTACACTTTTTATTGGTTTAAATTTTGAAAAAATTTAATGTAAATGCTTGATAATTTGCTAGTTAAGTTAAACTTTAAATAAAACGTTATCCGTTGTTGCTAAAATTTTCAGCCTTTGGTTTTTATATAATGGGAGCATCGAAAATCCTAAAAGTGCAGAATGAGGGCCACCCTTATATCCATGTACACTTGTGAGTCTATTATAATCATATATATATATACAAAAAAAATCTACTTCTTCATGAACTTGATACTAGATCTTTGTTTTATTGATTTTTTATTTTTTTTTTTTTTCTGTTTGTATTTTATTCATTTATAGTTCTTTACCTTCCTTTCCAACACAGCATTAAAGATTTAAAGGATTTTTGTTTAACTGTGTGACAACAAAATTGAATTCAAATTGAAATTGACAATGAGAGACCAAGTTCAGGGACTCTGACACTTAAAATATTCACCTAGTATATAAATAGCATTTCAATTTATTGTCACACACACACACACACAAATATGTATATGTTGCGGTCAATTTGTTTATCTTGTTAATATTAATTATTTGCCAATTATTATTATTGAATTAATTATAACTAATTAACGGGAAAACACTTACATTATTAGATATTTGATGTTTAGATTTAAACATGTTTGTTTGTATATTCAATTATTTATATGTGTGTGTATGCTTAATTCTGCTTATATTTGTTGTTATTTTGTAGATTACAATACAAAATTTCAATTTGCTTTCCTTTTGCAATATATCCAATGAATGAATATTGATTTATCACTAACAGTTGAGACAACGAACGTTTCAATAAGAATAATTAGTTAGATATTTGAATAATTTATGAAATATTTATGTATAATCATTAGAGTTCGTTTGGTGATCAGGTCAATTCATTTGTTTTTAAATAAAACTAATGGCGGTGTTTTTTTTGGGAAAATTTTCACTCCTTAAGGTGGTCAACGCACCTAAAGACGCGGATTTTGAGCTCATTTTTCTGTAGAGCATAAACGGTAGAATAAATTGCAAATCTGATTTCACCAGTCGATTCTGGAGCAAAAATTAATACGATGGGCATTTTTTAAACCATTAAAAATCTCATTTAAAAAAAAAAAATTTTAATTTTTATTAAAAAAAGGCTTAGCAAAAAAAAAATCGAGTTCTCAACTTAGGTAGAACCCGCGAGCTATATAAAGCAATCAAAAACACTTCCTTAAAACCTTTGCGAAACTACAACTCAAAGCTCGATATTTTGGTACAACATTACTCTAACAAATGTACAATTATTCTACTCATACCGAGAGAACTGATATACCAACAACGAATCGCACTACTACGGAAAATAGCGTACACTATTTCGCGCCGTAAACAGTACAAGGCTCCGGGATCCGACAACATTAATTCAGAGCTACTAAAAGTACTTTCCTGTTACTTACGGGCATTTCCTTACCATAACACAGCGAAAGGCAAACTCACACCACTACAGTTTTTAGATATTGTAGTTGTATGAGTTGAGTAAAAAGTTGAGAAAAAAACAAAAACAATAACTGAAATAAACAAGCATAAAAGCGAAAAGCGTAAAACAACCTGCTTCCATCAATGCTCATGCGAGACTGACTGGTTTTGATTGTTTTTATACAATGTGTGTGCTTTCGTACATGTGAAAACAAAAACAAGAGAGCTCATTTGAGAGCTCACTGCCTTTCGCTGGTCTAAAATATCGAGCGAATTACAGGTAGAGTTGATTTTTTTCTTAACTTCTTACACTGAATCAAATATTTTTCCTTTACAATCCGTCATATTTAAATAAAAACAAGTAAGAAAGTATGGTCGGTCAACCCCGACCATATAATACCCTACAATAAGTAAATGAGCAAAAACATTTTTCTTTCAAAATTTCAATAATTTATATTCGTGAGCGATTTTCGGAAGTGGACCTTATATGGGAGCTATGTCCAATTATAGACCGATCACCATGAAATTAGGTGGTGTGATTAATGTCTATATGAAAGTTATTTATGTTGCATTTTATGTGTATAACAACATTTTTAGGAGATTTATGATCGTTAAAGTGATTATCGGAAGCAGGTCTTATATGGGAGCTATGACTAATTATGGACCGATCATCATAAAATTTGGTGACATGAATTCTGTATATATAAAACTTATTTGGAGAAAAACTTCTGTAGATACGTATATAAATTAAACATTTTTGACCGATAAAGTCCAATTTCGGTTGGACATTTGTATGGGGGCTAGGTGAAATAATGAACCGATTTCAGCCAGTTTCAATAGGGTTCGTCCTTGGGCAAAACAAATTACATGTACCTAATTTTGTCGAAATATCTTCAAGATTGCGACCTGTACTCTGCGCACAAGTTTTACATCGACAACCAGCCAGCCAGACGGACGGACGGAAAGTGATTCTGAGTCGATCGGTATACTTTAAGGTGGGTGTTAGACTAATATTTTTGGGCGTTACAAACATCTGCACAAATCCAATATACCCTTCCCACTATGGTGGTGTAGGGTATAACAATCTTTGGATGAATTTATATTACTAAAATTTAATATCGTACGTGACATACCGTACGTGACATAGATTTTTCTCTTAAAGTAATAAATATATGTACACGTAAACTGAGAAACAAATAAAAATTATATTTCCTGTTTCAGAAAATAAGGATCAAATTCATTTCTTACTACACACTAATTGGGGGCTTAGTTTTCTCTACCAACTTAGTCTGCTTTTACACACAGCAATTTTTCTTGAAGCAAGTCTCTTCAATTCTATTTCAATTCTGTGTTCAATTTTTTATAACAAAACCTAAGAGACTTCATAATGAGAATGAAATAACAAAAGAGAATTGAAGTAACTTTCCGGTACAAACAAGTTACTCGTACCCCTCTTCTTTCTTCTCTCTCCTATAAACTCAGACTTGATTCAAGAAAAATAGCTGTGTATAAAATCAGACTTAGCCTACTACATACTAATTAAGTAAATTAAAAATTTAAAGATAGTTAGTTTAAACTGTGAGTTTTCCTATTCAACTCATCTAAAAACAAATTTTAAGGGTTTTTTTTCCAGTCCTGGTTGACATATTCGTTCAATTGCCCATATGTCTTCTAACGCATAGTTACTACGATATGATAGAAAGCCTCAAAACGCTAGAAACGTAAACTGCAAAGGCAGATCTGAGAATATATAAATATAACTACTTAAAACTAAAAAGGATATGATAATAAATGTTACATGCAGCTAGATCCAACTGCAGGATGTGAACATGTTTTGCTACCTGGCATCATAACATCGATTGGAGAATCTATAGATGATGTCTGAAATGATACCATGAAAACCCGACAGGAACAGCGTGGAAGTAACCATGCATCTATAGCCGCACAAAATCATTTTATTTAATTCATATGTGAAATACTTATGTGCTAAATGTGGAATATGTCTATCAAAAATGCAAATAGCTTGCTAGTCTTCACCAAACAGATTTTTCTGGCACAACAGAATTCTGGGCATGCACTCGACAATGTCAAATATAAATACAAATTACAACTATTTTGAACGAAATGGCGCTAGACTGACTATGCATTAAGAAGACCAACCACCGATATCACCCGTAATAATATGGAGAAGACAATGAGAGATATAGTACTTTCAAGAACAGGCAAAAAATGGAATGGAGTTAAGAACCTAGCATCAAGTATTATGCTACTTATAGGAGCCGTGAGTTCGACTCCTCTCAAATTCGAATGTTTAGGGGGTAAATTCGATATTTTCATACCGTTCACTATGACTAGCACGGCTATGTATAAGTTTGTCATTCCGTTTGTAAGTTCTACATTTTTCATTTGCAACCCCAAAGTACTCGTATATATTCTGGATCGTTGTGCAAGTAATCCTCCTATCAGAAAATGCTATAAATTTTGCGATTGGCCTTTAATGTCAGTTCTGTTTCGACATTTGTGTAGTAAACACATGCGAAATACACGTTAATAAACAATGTTACGCTACACTGCTCCAGAACGCGGAATATTGCTGACTATTTATTTGACCAATAATAGGTCGGTGACTTTGGCACAACGTGAAGTGAGTTTACTTTTGCGGAGTCGCTGTTGAAACCAAATAACTTTCATACATATTTAATGATACATAAATATACCAACTTGGGTTGGCATTTAATATCGAGGAGATCGACCCACAAACCGCTGAGACATAAGCCAAAACCCGCGACTACCTCTGTTTTTAAACTATTTTTCCGCAAATTTTTTTTTTTACCAATAATATTTTTTATATTTCTCTTAAAGTATACTTTAGTGAAGGGTACATAGGATTCGGCCCAGCGGAGTATATTACTTATACATATTTGTTTTACCAATAATTGTTTTTCATCCAAAAACCGAACTTGTTTTTAATGTTTATCTTAATGCATACTTTGGTGAAGGGTTTATAAGAGTCACTACAGCTATTGCATACGTTAAACAAAAGACAAGTGTTTTAAATTTTTAGGTGAGAGTGTTCACTCAACAAATAATTCCAAATGCGTAATTGGTACTTTTTAGAATTTCAGACTTCTAATACATATTTTGGTATTTTTTCCATATAATATTTTCTACCATAAATTATTGGATATATGACATAAAAATGTTTTGCTTTCATTTTGAAACATTTGTAGAATATAAATTTATTCAAAGTATTGGCCATTGTTAGATATGACCTTTCCCCATCTTTCTGGCAACATATGGATTCCGCTCCAAAAGACTACTCATCTTTTGAGGCCCAGCACGACTTAAGCCAATATGGATACTCTGTTCCAAAGTAAAGCATATCCAAGAGAGATCGTTCTTCATCGATCGAAACAAATAGTAGTCGGAAGGAGCACGGTTATCGAAATATATCCATTTTTCATCGCAAGTAATGATTCTATTCTATAGCGTTCAAGCATCATTTCGACATGCTTAATTGTCATTCAAGGTCTCAAGGCTTCAATTCGTTTGGTAGCCATTTTCCCAGCTATTAGATGAATCCTGCTTCTCACAAACTTTTTGAAATTGCTCCTTAAGTACCACCCAAGTAATTTGCAAGCTCTTGTTGAGTTTGACATCAATCTTCATGGCTTAATGCCTCAAATTCTTGGTCTTCAAACTTTTTTGGCTGGCCAGGGCGTATCCAAGCATATCCAAGAGAGATCGTTCTTCATCGATCGAAACAAATAGTAGTCGGAAGGAGCACGGTTATCGCAATAGATCCATTTTTCATCGCAAGTAATGATTCTATTTTATAGCGTTCAAGCATCATTTCGACATGCTTAATCGTCATTCAAGGTCTCACGGCTTCAATTCGTTTGGTAGCCATTTTCCCAGCTATTAGATGAATCCTGCTTCTTACCAACTTTTTGAAATTGCTCCTTAAGTACCACCCAATTATTTTACAAGCTCTTGTTGAGTTTGACATCAATCTTCATGGCTTAATGCCTCAAATTCTTGGTCTTCAAACTTTTTTGGTTGGCCTGAGCGATCTTTGTTTTTCATGTCAAAATCACCACTTCTAAACCGCACAAACCATCTCTTGTACATTGAAACCAATGGAACACATTAACTTTTAGCTCTGGTGAACAATCGGGGTGCTTAAGCGGTACTTTTTTTTTTCAAATTAAAGAACTAAAGCAAAACTTCCCGCATATGACGCTTTGTTGGCATAAAATTCGATATTTTCGAAGCTAAAAAAAAATGTGTTGCTTACACTAGAATGTTCAATAACTAAGTGAGAATAAATGACAGGTACGTTCCCTACAAAATTACATAAAAGTTATTAAAAACAAAAACTGCGTTTAAGAGATAAACCATCTATTGTAAATCCCCAATTTTTTAGCAATTTTTGCTTCGATATTTATTACATTACTAGCTTGACCCGGTGCGCTTCGCTACCCCTGTCGTAGTCTATGTTGGAAATTTCAATAAAATCGTTTAGCCGTTTAGTATTTATTGTTTAAGAACTAAAGGTACCAATTTTACCGGTTTTCCCCCTGTATACCCCTTTCTGGTCCAAGTATTGAAAAAAGTTATAGCCTATTGACGCTTCCAAGTAAGAATCTATCTACGTTCCAAATTTCAATAAAATCGATTCACCCGTTTAGGCGTGATGCTCAAACAAACAAAGAAAACTGGAAATTGTACTTTTTTCTAACCAACCTTAAGTAAAAGAAAGCTGGCATAGTTCTGAGTGAAGTAGGATCAGTTAGGGGCTTAATGGTCTAAAAATTGGAGCTCTTATTGTACTTTTTTATTTTTTCAAATAATAAGTCTTAAATTTTCTATAATAATGAACTTAAAAACTTGAAATTTAGAAGTTTAAATTAAAAAAAACCTGAAACTTAATGGTACTTTTTCGTACTACCTATAATAATAAATCTTTGAAATATTAAATTAAGCACATATGGTCCTAAGTGAGTAGAATGGCTATCTTCTGCTTCATTTTTAATAGTACATTTCTTAGTAATTTATAAAAATGTACTTAGACACATAAAAGTGGACATACCAGATCCTGAGACAGTTAGAATATACAAAATGAGACTTAATGGTATTTGTTCTATCTTCTAATGTTTTTTTATTTTTATTTTCTGTAATACTCAACTTACAAGAGGCGCGGGTCCAGCTCAACAATTTGGGGGGGAAATAAATCCAAACTTCTTTTACCTTTTTTTTCCATTTTTATATGAAATATTTTCGATTTGGAAGGCGTTTCATTTTTTATCCCCCTAGATCCGCGCCTGACCTAGAATAATAAAACTGATCTAATATGATCCTCAACGAAGTCAGGGTAAATTTCCATATCTTTAAAAGATCATTCTATAATTGACCAATATATCATTTCAGTTCATTATACTGTTTAACTTGTTAAACAAAATTTTGAGATTTCTTAATTTTAATCAAATTGGAAATAAATAGCATTATTTGTATAAAAGCTTTAATTACCATTTGCTACAGGTCTTTTTATGTATTTTTGGTTATGCTCACTACCAATTTGTTGTCATGTCTTTAATCAATATTGTCAAAAAAAAAAAAAAAAAAAAACTAAAATAAACAAATATCATAACAAATATTATCCATCACCTGTCAAATTACCAAACGCTTATCTTGACAACAAGGTCAGGGGCACTTGAAGTTATCAATCATAATCACAAATATTATTTTTGGTAAACAATTGGCAGTTGCTACAAAAACACACTGATATGGAACCAAAATATACACGAAGGTACAAGCTGTTTGTTCCGTTTAGTTTTCACAGTATTTAATAAAATTACTAGAACTATTTAAATAATGGGAGCCCTCATTAGGAAAATGTCGGAAAAATATGAAATATAAAGATATTTCTGCCTTATGTTCTAAAGTTTTTAAATTAAATTTAATAACAAATTGCCTCAGAAACAAAATTAAATTACAAACACTCAAACTTTCAGCTAAATTTATATAACAATACAGTATAATTATGAATTTAATTATGCTAAAAAAAAAAAAAAACAAACCAATATTATACAGGAAATTAACATAATTTATATAAGTAAGTGTTTTAAAAAGATTTTTTTTTTTTTTTTTTGTAAAAATAAAACACAAATCAACAGCTACTGAACGAATGAAAATAAGTAATTACCATCACTCATACGCACTGGTCATACATGAGGCATGGAATCTAATTATTTATAAAACATACGCCCCCCAGTACAAATTACCCATATTTAAATGTAAATCACAATAGAATTTAATGTAAAGCTCTTTTTTGTAAAGAACTGTTTTCTATGTAATTGCCCCCAAGTACCAATGATTTATATTTTTAATTTTTCAAGAAAAATTCTACTAAAAATCAGCATTTATTTAAATTTTAAGCAAAATATTTGAATTCATTAAAATTCTTAAGGCTTTTTTTCCGTGCCCTCTCATTTCCTTAATTATGTTTTTTTTTTTTTTTTTTTTTTTTTTTTTTTTTTTTGTTATTAAATAAGAAGCAGACTAAAGAAAAGCAAAAGAGCAGTTACTTTATCTGGTAACAAAATGTAAAAGATGTTAAATCTTCTAATTGAATTTTCACCAAAATGAACAAACTTTTAAGACAAATTTTCTTATAAAAATAAAAAGTATAAAAAGACAAACAAAACAAATAATGGTAAATTTCCTAAGAACATTGTTTGAAAAAAAAAAATATATTGAAAAAAGTTTAATGTATAATATTGTTGTTGTTATGCGGTGTTTTTTGCTTTTTGGTTTTCTAACATCAAAAAAAAAAATCAATAATTGTAAAAAAGAAAATAATTTAAATGAACGATGTTTTATTGTTTAGCTATTTTGTATGTGTGAGAATACAATGTTTATTGAAAATTATGTTGTGATGTAAATACGGGTATGTATTAGGGTAATGCCACAATAAATTGTTAATATTCCCTACTAAATCTGAAAATTGAAAATTGAATTCACTAGTTAGCATTGTAACAAAGGCAAAACGATTGCTTAGAAACTAAAAGATCACTATTACTTTGCAACAAAGTCTACTAAAAGAACCCGAATACTTTGAAAATTAAGGCTAGTAAAAGAACCACGATTACTAGTAAAAGAACCCCAACTGCTTTGAAACCAAGCTAGTAAAAGAACCAGGATTCCTAGAAAAAGAACCACAACTGCTATGAAACTAAGCTGGTAAAATAACCACAACTGCTTTGATACTATGCTGGTAAAAGAACCGCAACTGCTTTAAAACTAAGCTGCTAAAAGAACCATGATTCCTAGTAAATAAAACCACAATTGCTTTAAAACTAAGCTGGTAAAATAACCACGATTCGTAGTGAAAGAACCACAACTGCTTTGAAACTAAGCTGGTAAAATAACCACGATTCGTAGTGAAACTACGCTGGTAAAAGAACCATGATTCATAGTAAAAGAACCACGATTCTTATCAAAAGAACGACAACTGCTTTGAAACTAAGCTGGTAAAAGAACTATGATTTCTATAACGAAAAACGATTACTTGCAAACTAAGGCTAGTAAAAGAACCACAATTGCTTGTAAATTAAGGCTGATAAAAGAACCACGATTCCTTTGAATCTAAGGCTAGTAAAGAACCACGATTTTTATGAAGATAAGGCTGTTTAAAGAACCACGATTGCTTGGAAACTAATGCTAGTAAAAGTACCACGATTTCTTGGAAATTAAGGCTGATAAAAGAACTACATCTGCTTTGAAACTAAGACTAATAAAAGAACCACGATTTCTATGAAGCTAAGGCTGTTTAAAGAACCCCGATTTCTGGAAAACTAACGCTAGTAAAAGATCCACACTTGCTTGTAAATTAAGGCTGATAAGAAAACCACGATTTCTATGAAGCTAAAGCTTATAAATGAATTATGATTGCTTAGAAAATGAGGCTTTTAAAAGCCCCACGACTACTTGGATACTAAGGCTTACAAAATACACATAATTGGCAAGTCAAAACATGTAACAAAAGTACAGTCGGTATAGCGCGACCATAAAATACCCTACACTTAGTATATCATCAAATCAATGTTCTACTAAATGTTCAAAATGTCCAATTATCGACCGATCATTCTTTATATTTGAAATGATTTCTATATATATGAAATTTATTTTTATTAAATTTTATTTGAATTCCAAATTTTTTGTGTGAATGATGCTCGTTAAATTGATATTCGGAAGTGGGTCATATATAGGAACTCCATCCAATTATAGACCGATCGTCATCAAATTAGGTGGTGCGTTTAATGTGTATATGAAACTTATTTCTGTTGATTTTTATGTGGATACCAGCATTTTTAGCAGATTTATGCTCGTTAAAGTGATTTTCGGGTTTTGTATGGGAGCTATGAGCATGGAGCTATAATGTACCAATCACCATTAAATTATTGAGTGTATTAATTAAAATGCGGAATTTACAATAGATGTCGTATCTTTTGAACGAGGTTTCTGTTTTTAATAACTTTTATTATCACTTAGGTTTTGAGCATTATAAAGTAAACAAAATTTTTTTTCGCTTCTAAAATGTTGAATTTTGTACCAAAGAAAAGCTATATGCAGGAAGTTTTGCTTTACTTCCTCAATCTGAATTAAAATGCTGCTGAAGCACACCAATTGCTCACCAAAGCTTATCGGTTTCAACATACGAGAGATGGTTTGTGCGGCTCAGAAGTGGTGATTTTGACACGGATGACAAAGCTCGCACAGGTCAGCTAAAAAAATTTGCAGAGCAAGAATTGGAGGCATTACTGCATGAAGATTGTTGTCTCAATCAACAAGAGCTTGCAATATCATTGGAAGCTTCTCAAGCAGCAATTTCAAAACGTTTGTGAGTAGCAGGATTTATTCAAAAGCAGGGAAATTGAATAGCATACGAATTGAAGCCAAGAGACCTTGAAAGACAATTTTACATCTTCGAAATGATGCAGGAACTCTATAAAAGAAAATCATTTTTGCACCGAATCATTACTTGCGATGAAATATAGATTCATTACGATAAGAAACTTGCCAACCAGCCGAATCGACACCACAGCCAAATATCCATGGCACTAAGGTAATGCTTTGTATTTGGTGGGACCAAAAGGGTTTTATTTATTATGAGCTGCTGAAATTTGGCCAGATCGTCATTTGAAGAGAGTATTTGAAGAAACACGCCCAGAATATGCGGGCAGACATGAAACCGTAATATTACATCATGAAAACGCTCTGCCATATGTTGCAATACCTGTCACAAACTATTTAGAAATAAGTGGTTGGGAAGTTTTGCCTTACCCGCCCTATAGTCTATACCTTGTCCCGTCCGACTACTAAGTATTTGTTTCGATCGATGCAGAACGCTCTCGTATCTCGTAGAACGTATCAGATATTGGCTTGATTAGTTTTTGGCCTCAAAAGATAAGCAGTTCCTTCGGCTCGGAATACATATGTTGGCAGAAAGATGGGAAAAGGTCATAGCTACCAATGGCCAATACTTTGAATAAATTGATATTGTACAAATGTTTCAAAAAAAAGCTAAACATTTAAAAAAATTTGGCATTTTTAAGTCATATACCCACACACAGAAAACAGATTCGTGAATTTTACAGTTGTGGCTATAAAATTTTAGAAAGAGTTACAAAAGGTTGGTTGCTACACCGAAATTCCTTTTTATCAACTGACTTTCTGTTGATAGAATCGAAAAAATCTATGTGTGCAACCAAATCATTCGTTTGGCAACAAATTCGGTTGCTATCACGAATCTGCTTTCTCTCTGCATGATTTATTTCTATATGAAACTTAATTTGTTAAATTTTATACCAATTGTGAATTATCTAATTGGGACATGTAAGTTATGCCTTTATGAAATGTATTTGTATTGAATTTTATGTGGATACCAACATTTATAAGAGATTAATGCTCGCTAAAGTGATTCTATGTGAACTATGGTGAATACAGCTAGTCAACCAGACAGACGCAAGGACATTGTTTAATCAAGAAAGTGATTCTGAGTCGATCGCTATACTTTAACGTTGTGTAAAACTAAAATTTGTGGGTTTTACAAACCTCAGTAAAAGTGCAATATACCTTCCCCACAAGGGGGGGAAGGGTATATAAATTATTGATTTCAATCAAAGTTTAGTAAGAGAACCAAGATTCCCTTCAAACAAATCCTACAAATGATTCGGATTACGGCTACTTTAAATTCTACTATTGCCCTAAAACTAAAGCTGTTTAACTAATTTAAGTTACCTTACACAAATTGCTACTAAAAGAAGCAGTTAGTATCAACATCAACTTTTTCTTCTTTGTTTATTTGTATATAAAATATTTGTTATTTAACATCTTTAAATATTTGATGTCTATCATGTAGCTGGTTTAATTTAAATATTTGCTGAAGTTGTTTTAAAGAAATTAAAAATTTTCTTAAGAAACGAAATAAAGTGAGATTCTGGGTTTCCAATAGCAAGAAATACAGAACTTTAAAAAATGTACTTTTAACTTAAGCATAAGACTTTACCTTCTAATATACTTTAATATAATAAGGCCATTCGTTTGGACATTTTATTGTTATCATTTGAAACTTAGGGTTTGGTATGCCAATTTTAGGCTCATTATTATTATACTATTTAAAGGTACGTTCACATTGTTGAAAGTGTAACCCCTAAAAATCTATATTTAATTTTCCATTGAACCAATATTTCCTTCAAATTCAACCTTCACTTTAGAAAAGTATCACAATATAAGATCACTGTTATATTTTTTGATTTTTTTTTTTGCTCTTATAAACATGTGTTGAAAATAGTAGTTACGTTTTTTCATCAAATAATTGATCAATGTGAACGTACCTAAGTGTTTTAAGCAAACAACTAAAGAAATAAACATTTTTCCATCAAATACTTTAATGAAAAAAATAATAAGACACTTGTTTCCCCTTTTAAAACAATTAAATATGTTTTCTCACACTTAATTGTTTATTGGGTTGTGCTACGCTGATGTTTATACACTTTTTTGCAATTTTTGTTTTTGGTTGTGTTCAGTTTTGCATAATTTATTAGTACAACAAAAGCAATAAGAATAACAAAACCAAACAAACAATGAATGAATGAAAAATAAACAAACAATCAAACACACATAATAACACACGATGTATTGCAAACGAGTAAAAGTACTCGTTTAAGTTTGTATATATGGATGTATGTATGTATGTATATTCACCTTTAATAACAACATTTATGTTTATTTATACGTTGTTGTTCTTGTTGATTTTTAAATATTTCGCTCTCACTCTTTACCCATAACCCTCTATGAAGAGGTTTTGTTTATTGCTGCCCACAGTTGTATACATACACAACAAACATAAGAAATTGGAAAACAACAAAAAATCTTTCGTATAGCCGAAGAACATGGCGGTTTCGGCAAATTTTTCATTTAATTTTAATGTTGTTGTAGTTTTTCATTTTATAACTGTATAAGTAAGTATGCATGAGTATACGTATGTGTGTTTATGGCCCAACGCACAATACGATTTTCGTGTAGCATTAAATACCAGCAACTACACAATAATTAAAATAAAATAAATAAAATTAATATTTTCACAAGAAAATATTTATCAATGTTTTCAATATTTTTTTCTTCCGTAATACATTTGTTTATTTGTAACAGCAACATGAAATAACAATACAATTTTTAGCATTTGTTCTTGAAAATTCATCTGAAGTAAAGCACACACTTGTACTTGTTTAGATTCTTTTTTTGTTTAGAAGTTCATTTTTTTTTTTTTTTTTTTTTTTTTTTGAAAAATCGTATTAAAATTTAATTTGTTTTTGTTAAACAAAATATTGTGTTGTGAATGAAAATAATTTAAGTGGAAAGAAATTTAGACAAGTTGAGGAGAAATGTTAGGGTCAATACAGCAAAAGCGGAACGAATAACAATATAAAATGTTATCAACTAGCAGAAAAACTTTATTTGTAAAAAAATAAAATTTCTAAAAAGTTTTTAGATCCGTTGGTGTGCGAAATAAATGGGATTTTATGGTTATATTAATTTTTTTGGGAAAGTATCAATATAAGATTTTAGTATCCAATAATTTATTTGAAGTAATTAGTTGCTATAAGTACAAAATAAACCATGTGAGATTTTGCTACAACTAGCTTTTTGTACATTCTCTTTATATAATTTTTAACAGTAATTCAGAAAAGATTAATTGAAAAAGATATTATGTATTCATTTCATATTGAGAAAACCCCAATTGAAATTTAGTTTTTCTATTTAAAATTCAGAAAATAAAATTTGTAAAATTTAAAATTCGAAAAATATTTTTCCGAAATTTGATTTTCTATTTAAAATTCAGAAAATAACAATTAAAAATACGATTACCAATAATCATTTAAATTGATGTTTTCTGAACGCTAAATGAGACATCTCATTTTCATTTGGTATTTTCTAGAATTTAATTGGAAAATCTCTTTTTCAATTTAAATTTCTAAAATTGAAGTGAAAAATCTAATTTGTAAGTGCTGTTTTTCAAAAGAGAAACCTAATTTTCATTTGCTCTGTTTTAAATATGAAAAAGTTCTCATTTAAAGTTAAAAAAAAGTAGTTCAAATTTGTAGTCACATGTTAACAGCTCGTAATTGACAATATTTTCAAACATGATACCAAACAACATCAGTATTACAGGTGGATTAAAATTGGGATCTTTGTTGACAGGACACATTTTTTTAAGTTTAACTTAAAAAATATCGTTACTCTTGACTTTCACCACCACGCAACATCAGGATATTATTCTCTTATATCAGTGGATATCCAGAGAGAACATCAAAAATCAAAGAAAATCTATTACGGCAACAATTCGATTTTCCGAATCTTGACAATATATTGAGGAAAAAATTGGAATTGCAGGGAAATAAGAAAAATCGCTGTTGTTTTTGCCGTCAACAAAGAAATTGGATCGAGGTGTTCTATTTTGAGGACCCCTAGCCGCGCCCCTTGTGATCCCACCAGGTCCAAATTCAAAACTTCCTCTTTGCGCATGTGAAATTTTGTTTAAACCGGACTAACCGTTTTGAAGTTATTTTTTTTCTTTTGCTGAAGTGAATGCCGTTCCACGATCAGTCACTAATACCCTTGGCATTCAAAAATATGAGGTTAACTGGTCTGAAGCATCCAACACAGGCTTAGTTTTAGTTGATTTTACAGGACATAAAACAACATAACGTGTCAAGGAATCCACTATCACCAAGAGATGTTCATTACCTCGACGACTTTTTACGAATGGAAAAAGTCAGCTAACATTCCTTTCATTTTGGCTCCTTACAATAACAACATTCTACACCAGAGCCCGGCAAGACATGCGATTGGTCAGTTGTTGTAAGAGCGAAAAATAAGAAAAGAGAAAAATTTATACACTCATATTCTCTTTTCTTATTTTCGTTGAGGTCCCAATCAGTGGTGTTAACCGTACGGTAATTACCGTATTGTACGGTAATTTAAACCTCCGAACGGTAGGCAGGTAATTTCTACATTTGTACGGTAATTTGAAAAAGTTTCAATTTTTAAGCATTCGACCCCAAAAGTTATATTTTCATAATGTGTTTACACATAACACTGGTCAGCTGCAAAAAAAATGCTTGACTAAGCACTATATGGATTTGATGGATCATGGCTACCTAAGTACAAAAATGGTAAAATTTTTCAATTCTATGGATAGATTTTTTTTTTTTAAATTTTTAAGTAAAATTATAAATTTTGTTAGATGTTTCTCCACATAATGAATGATATCGCAAAAAAGGGTCAGGCTCAGTCCATTGTTATTAAAATAAACTTAGAAAAGTTGAGATTTACATAACCTTTAATCCTCTTATATATTGCGATTCAATCGCCTCAATAGTTTCGAAGTTATAATATTTAAGCAATAAATATAATTTTTACGTGAAAATAGCTTTTTTTTTTTTTTTTGTTTTAAAAAAATCATGAAAAATCGAAAACGACAGAAATTGTTCAGATTTATGGCTTTATTGCAAAGCCACATGTAATAGGAACAAAATGAGATATTGATCATAAAAATCGAGGGATTCTTTTTGCATTTATTCATAATTAAGTGAATTCGCTCATTTTCTCAAAATTATAAGAAAATATTATTATTTTTGTTTAAGATTTTGTATACGGTAATTTTACCCAAAAAACGGTAATTTTTTTGGGGCTGTACGGAAATTGAAACAAAAAAGTTAACATCACTGGTCCCAATTGCAATCCAGCTGTAGGATTCTGTTGGCATCATTATCTCTTGTTGAAATAAATCGTCATTTACGAGATGAAAAATTCTCTCAACAAACATGAAAGTATATTTCTCAAAATGTTTGTTCTGGAGTTAACCGTTCTAGAGCTGAACCAATTTTAAAGTTTTATGATATTTCAAATGATCATGGATCTTCTTCACGACTCTTTTAGCCAAAATTATGCATTTTTTAAACTGCATTCCTCGATCCTCTAAGTAAAAATCGTGAATCTTATAAACAAAAGTCTTTTAAAGGTAATTGTTGAACTTTTAAACAGATATCGTGAATATTTTTGGATCTTCCAACCATAAGTTTAAACAGAATTCGCGATTCCTTTAAAGTACAATTCCGCAATTTGCTATTTGTAATTGTTGATCTTTTAAGCAGCAAATCTTCAATCTTCTAAACTGAAATTGTGGATCATTTAAAAATAAATCAAGTCACTTCTATACCGCAATCCTGGATAATATAAAAGACAATTTTTGAAATCACAATAATTGTTGTGATTTAAATTGGAATTTCTTCAGCCAAAATCGTGTATCTTTTCTATTCGATCCTTTGCTATCGTAGATATTTTAAGCTGCAGTCGTGGCTATTTTAAATAACAATCCTGGATTATCTAAAAGCCTAGTTTTTATCATTTATCTTTGTTTACTTCTTGAACCAGCTTTCAGGGGATGACTCCTACTCATGCAAAGCATTGTGTTGGAACTAAGAAAATTGGTTATGGGAGGGAGGATAGAGGGAGTAGTGTTTATGGATATTTAATTTGAATTTTCCTATATTGATCATGGATCTTTATGTTACAATCGTGGATTTTTAAAAGGCTCTGATTTATCTCACAATCATAGATATTTTAAATCATAATCATGGATACTCTAAAAGACAATCGAGGATGTTCAAATCATAATTCTGGATCCTCAAAAAGACAATCGTTGATCTTTAAATCATAAAACTGGATTCGCAATAATGGCACATCGACAGGGCAATTTTTTAACCCATGGATCTTTAAGTTATAATCCTGGATTATCGGAATATCAAGTTTTTAAACCATGATCATGAATATTTGAGTAACAATCCAGGAGTTTTTAAATGTCTCTGTTGTAACTCCAAGTGGATCTTTAAATCACAATCCGTGATCCTCTAAAAGACAATCGCGGATCATTTTATTCATAATCTTGGATTATCTAACAGGCAATCATGTATATTTTAAATCATAATCTTAAATCCTCTAAAAGACAATCGGTGATCTTCTAAATCATAATCTTGGATCTTCTAAAAGAGAATCGTGGACGTTGAAATCATAATCCTGGATCCTATATAAGACAATCGTGGATATTTAAATCATAATCCTGGATACGCAGTAATGGATCTTTTAAATCGCAATCCTGGGTCATCTAAAGAGTAATTTTTTAACGAACGATTATGGATCTTAAGCTGCAATTCTGTTGAAATGTTGTATATTTTAAATCATAATCATGGATTTTCTAAAACACAATCGCAGATTGCTTAAAAAATACACCAGAATCCTCTAAAAGAAAAACTTAGATCTTGAAATTATAATCCTGGGTCATCTAAAGAGACAACCGTGGATCATTAAAATCGCAATTGTGTCTGTTTTAAATCATAATACTGAATCATTTAAACAACAATTTGTTAAACCACAACCATTAATCTTTAAGCAGCAATACGGTATTTTCTAAATGTCACTGATTTAATTCAAAATGGATCTTCTAACCCACAATCTCGTTAGCCGAAATCATGTATCTTTTAAATCGCAATAGTTGGATCTTGAAACAATAATCCTGAATCCTCTGAAAGACAGAAATGTGTCTAAGATTATCATGGGTACCTGCCGCGAAGGCTTAGACCTCATGGTGCTCTTAACACCGGATAGAAACAATGCGTCTATCAGCGCCATTGAATGACTTGCAAGGTACACTCAATTGGCAACTTCTTGTACAAATATTGCACAGATCAATGCACAATCCCCTTGCTCGAGAGCTCGGGCTATCTAATCCCTGCCATCCATAGCTAGCTAGCCAACTGACCAGCCCAGGACAATTATCAAAGCTGCAACATCCGGCCTGGTGATCCAGTCCGATGTATGGTCTCTGACTTCAAAAGCTCCCTGCCGATAAAAGTCAAAGTGAGTGTACTATAATCACACACTTTTGACCTCGACAGAAAACCAAGTCCAACGACCAGTACATCACGAATGCTACTGCCTCAATACATTTCCTGAGCACAAACGCCAGTTGGTTATCTGCTACTTTCAATGGCTCTGTTGAGTCAGCAACAGCACCTAGTAAGATACAATTGGTAGACCGAAATTTAGCACTAGCCCAAATATCAGTCATTTAACCAACGATCTTCTTCCCGCTTTGGGTTTTAACCACAACCATAGCGTGCTCACCTAAGTGACCTCACCAATGGTCCTACAGGACCATAGGTCCTGGGGCAAAGGACCCCCGCTATACTAGATAAGACTCTAGTCAGCTGCGAGTTAATAAATTAACTCTTACCAGGAATGAGACCCGTGCGTCTCGGAGCCCTGGTTTCGCTCCATATTTCCCCTTGAGGCATAACATCAAGGTGTGGAGCTCACCAAGATTTTTTAGGAAAATAATGATCTTCATGGTATGATCTTTCTTCGATGAACTGAGCGGACTATGAATTGGAGAATATTTTGAGCACTACAATGAACTCGGGTTGGCTCTACATTAGAGACTTGCTTAAGTAGAATTTATAACCATAGAGAAACAACAAGAGCGGAAACTAGAAAAAAAATCAAACAAAAATTTTACTCAAATTAATCACACATACGAGTGTTGTTTTTGTTTTCACATAGTTTTTTTTACTAATACATTCTCACCACTTAAGTTTTTGACAACTGAGTTAGGTCTTTGACAGAAGAGTTTCCGCTCTATGTATGTTTATAACTATCTACATAGATATGGTTCTCATTTTTATTAATTTTGATTCACAACGAATGAAATGGAAGAAATTTTTGACCAAGTCTCTCCTTTATGTTATTGACTTAAATTAACACAGAATTTTATTTTAATTTCTTCATTTTCCTTCCATTTTCCTTTGAATATGAATTATACTGTTGGTATATAACTTAATATCTCCAAGGAATTGCGAATACAAATTAAAGTAAATTTAAAATTTTAATGATTGATCATTAGATATGGCTTTTAAAAACCTTTCATTATATACCAAAATTGGGTATAGTTCATTTGTAGCAAATGTGAGAACAATAAAAAAACTGAAAATGATATTTAGGTCCTTTGAATCAACACCTCAGCCAAATTAATAAAACTTTCATTTAGTTTAGTTTTATTGGCTCCATATAAACACAGACAATATAGTTTTTATATGTGCCTAATTTAGCGTTTTCTGTACTCAAAAATACATGATAGCATGATAGCAATTTTTTCATATTTTTAAAAATTTCTAATATTTCTATACAACAAAACAAAAACATATACATACATACATGCAGTATTATTAAATTATTCATTACAACAATTGTGTCAAATTGCAGTCATTGACATACAAAAACGAGAAAAAATATCGAATTTAGGATGATTTTTTTCTAAACATAAATTTTTTTCTACAATTTGCATGTTACTCGAAGTACTTCAGTTCGAACTAAAAAAAAAATAACAGAAAAAAACACATACACAAAACTAAACGGAAATTGTACTCTTGTGATTCAAATCTATTTTTGTTTTGATTTCAGTTTTGCACTTTTAATGTTGAGTGAAAACCTTTAACCCCCAGCAACTGGCGGAAAATCAAAAAAAAAAACAACATTTAAATACATTTAACATTTTGTAATCGTGTTGTTGGTGGCGGAAGAGAAAATGTGGAAACAAAACTTTGTTTGTTTTTTTTTTTTTTTGGGCCACCACTATACATAGCTATTTGTCTGCATTGGAATGAATGGCAGACAATTTGTAGTTTCATTATCTACACTTCACAATAATGCATTTTTTGTTTTTATGTTTGTGTTTTAAGGGAGGTGGCACAAATTCAGTAACAAACGTATTGAAATGTTTAAAATTAGAAACACGCAATCGAGAAATCAGTGCTATTTTGGAAAACAAAAACAAATAAAGGGAAAAAAAGCTTTAAACAGGATTAATTGCTAAAGTCAAGTGACTACACTATATAAACTAGATTCTACTAACAGCAAAACATTGAAAGGACTTGAGTAAGTGGCAAAAGCATTGTTATTTCCATAGACAAAATATGTGTGAATTTATCTTCATATGTCCTTTGTGTTGAGTTCTCTATGAAATAATAAATAACATATGCAAGTTGCATGTTTCTTTATGTAGCACAAATTATTTGAGTTAACATACAAAATTCCAAAAAAAAAAGGAGTTGCTTAGAGACAACATTGGTAATATTTGTAGTAAAATTGTTTTATTTTTTTGTCTGGTCAAGTCTTAACAAAAAATCTACTGAATTGATTTAGATAAATCAAGACGTGACCTATTGTCTTGTGGCTTAAATAAATTATATTGAATTATTCAAAAGCACAATGTTTCAAAGAAAATTGAGAACATCAACGTACTGAGACAATCATGCGAAGCGTGCCAAGAAAACATAATTTTGTATAATGAAAATCATAAGTTAAAACTCTTGTAAAGTTTGTTGAAGAAACCAATGAATGTTGAAATTCATTCAAATTTCATATTATGTAATTCTAAAATAAGTTTTTTGAAGTAATAAATATTAAGAAAAACCAAATCCTATAAGGACTGCGACCAAAAAAACTTTAACACACGTTTTTCATTATTATTTGATTTTTTTTTATGAAGTTACCTTTGTAAAGCATGTCCGTTATTATGTTTAATATCAATTATGTTCACTTGTTGTTAATCTGATTAAAATGAGTGACGAAAACAAAGTGCGTACTAAAATTATTAAATATTTTCAACTAAACCCAACTAGGTCCTACAAAAAGTTTTCGAAACAATCTAAGGTCTGCTGTCAAACTGATTCCAATGTTATTAAATAGTATCGAGAGAACTTGTCGGTTGATAGAAAACCTGATTCATGTAGAAGGAATGGTCCGCATGATGTTTCTAAAGCCAATAAATAGAAAGATACATGGCTACCTAAGCATTTTCAAAAGAGCTCCCAACACATCTGAGAAGAAAGCAGTCCGGTTAGCTCATTACTCGTCCGGTTAGCTCATTTAGAAACCAAAGACAGAGCAAGGAAATAGAAGTCAAATTTTATACAAAAACAAGTAAGAAAGTATAGTCGGTCAAGCCCGACCATATAATACCCTACACTAAGTAAATGAGCAAAAACATTTTTCTTTCAAAATTTCAATAATTTACATTCGTGAGTGATTTTTCGGAAGTGGGCCATATATGGGCGCTATGACCAATTATGGACCGATCACCATGAAATTAAGTGGTGTGAGTAATGTCTATATGAAAGTTCTTTATGTTGCTTTTAATGTTTATACCAACATTTTTAAGAGATTTATGCTCGTTAAAGTGATTATCGGAAGTGGCCTTACATGGGAGCTATGACTAATTATGGACCGATCATCATAAAATTTGGTGACATGAATTTCGTATATATAAAACTTATTTGGAGAAAAACTTGTGTAGATACCTATATAAATTAATCATTTATGACCGATAAAGTCCAATTTCCCCACTATGTTGGTGTAGGGTATAAATATGTATAAATATAAATATAATGACGAAACGTACGTATGGAACATTCTTCGCAGCTTCCGGGTCAACATTTGTATGTTGCTGATGCTCGAGGGCAAGCAATATGCAGTTGCGGCAAAAGAAGCCAAACATTTGTTACAAAGGGTTCTATTAATACCGAAGTATACATTAAGAAATGTTTACATATGAGGATGCTTCCACTAATGTGTCCACTTATTTTTGGCCTGATTTGGCATCCTGTTACTATTGTAAGCAAGGTCTTGAGTGGTACAAGAACAATAATGTGGTATTTGTACCAAGAGAGGCAAATCCTCCAAACTGCCTGGACCTAAGGCCAGTGGAGAGATATTGGGATCTTGTTAAAAGAGTATGGTTGTTTTTAAACTATTGATTAGAACTATAAAAATAATATTTTTTGTAAATTGTAATAATAATTTCAATCAAATCAAAAAAAAAAAAAAAATGTTAAGATTTTTTTGATTTCGGTCCTTATATGCATTTCATGTCGATTATATTTTTTACGAATGGCGTTCATATATCGACTTATCAAAACGCATCTTGAAGTATGTCCAGCTGGGTGTAAAAAAAGGAATTCTCTGTAATTACATTGGTCATGAAGAAGATAAAGTATGATGATCATAAGTGGGTAATTTGTGTTGATTTTAAGATGATACATTTCCTCTTTAGTAAACAAATCGGCTTTACCATATATCCTTGTTATACCCTACACCACCATAGTGGGGAGGGTATAATGGATTTGTGCAGATGTTTGTAACGCCCAAAATATTAGTCTAACACCCACCTTAAAGTATACCGATCGACTCAGAATCACTTTCTGAGTCGATTAAGTTTTTGTCCCAATAAGTTTTATATATAGGGAATTCATGTCACCAAATTTTATTATGATCGGTCCATAATTAGTCATAGCTCCCATATAAGGCCTGCATCCGATAATCACTTTAACGAGCATAAATCTCCTACAAATGTTGGTATACACATAAAATTCAACATAAATAACTTCCATATAAACATTAATCACGTGACCAAATTTCGTGGCGATCGGTCCATATTTTGTCATAGCTCCCATATAAGACCCACTTCCGAAAATCGCCCACGAACATAAATTATTGAAATTTTGAATGAAAAATGTTTTTGCTCATTTACTTAGTGTAGGGTATTATCTGGTCGGGCTTGACCGACCATACTTTCTTACTTGTTTTATATGTTTATGGGAGAGCAGAGCTAAAGCAGAATATTGGAAGAGAAAAGAATGGCCTTTTAGGGAAACACTGGTTCCCGGTATGCGAAATGTTATAAATGTGTCTCTTTTTGCTAATTTTGGCAGTTCAATGTCAAAAATTTAAAAGAATGCATGGGATTCGTTTGTATGGTTTATTAAAAATTTCTTAGGAAATAACAAGGGTGATGATTACGTTGAGCACGTTGAGAAGATGTTAACTCACTTCCAGAATCTTGGATGCAACATGAGCATCAAAGAGAACAACCTGCACAGTCAATTAGAGCGTTTTCCTGAAAAATCTAGGAGACTTGAGTGAGGAACAGGGCGAAAGATTCCACCAAGATAACCGGACAATGGAGGAACGATACCATGGTCGCTGGGATGCACACATGATAGCTGATTTTGCTGGAGTATTCAGAGTAACACTTCGCTATTCAACAATAATAGAAAATCTGATAAAAGAAAAGTTCAGAGTTTGTAGTTTATAATAACTATTTATTTATTTTCTTAATAGCTTGACCCGGTGCGCTTCGTAGTAAAAAAAAAATATTTAAGGATTTTACAAAAAAAATCGGTTTTCCCCCTGTTTATCCCTTTCTGCACCAAGTATTGAAAAAAGTTATAGCCTATTGACACTTTCCAGTAAGGATCTATCTACGTTCCAAATTTCAATAAAATCGATTCTGCCGTTTAGGCGTGATGCTCAAACAAACAAATAAACAAACAAACTTACAAAGACATTTATAATACACTTATAGGTAATAAATTTAAATACTAAAATATATAAATGTTCTACCCTTTACAGCATGAGGAAAATGTTTTCGAAATTCAATTAATCGAAGTACACTCTAAAAAATGCATGTAAGTTTACTACTATAAAGCAAGTAAGTTTTCATGTAAAATTGCAGAATGTGCGTAAATTTAAGCAAATATATGTTTAGCGAAATTAATTACATACTTTTATATACAAAAATACATACAAAATATAGTATTTTCAATATTTTTCAACATGTTTATAATATAATAGGCATTTTATGTTTAAAATTACATATATTGTACATAAATAGAATTTTTACGCACAAAGTGTGTAATTTTACTTTAAACGTGTAATATACAAATTGTCAAAATTTTATATTTAAAATAATAAAAAGCATTCGTAAAACATTTGTGGAAAACAAATGTGGAAGAAACTAATACAAATTGTGAAAAATTGAAATTAAATTGTGGCGAAAATCATAAAAGTGAATGTAAGTAACCTGACAACAATAATTTCTTTTCCATTACTTAGTTTGAAAGCATAATCTTTTGTACAGCTCAATTGGTATAATGGATACTGTGATGTGTTAGCTGAGAACTCCATAGCTTCGTTCAAAACAAATAAAAAAGTAAACAGGTCTGATGTCATAGTAAGCTCTTCCTTGGAGTAAAAACTTCCGGTTGATACAGCTGTCGATGAGTTGGCAATTTTTGGGGGAGTGTGACTCGGTTTTTTCTAGAATTCAATTGTTCAAGATGTGTAAGAGGGTGAATCAATATTGACAATATCAAGGACACTATCTAGTCTTTTCATCAGGATGACAGAATGCAAGTTTTTATTATATTCTATCGTCATTGTTGTTGAGATGTCCACCATGTCCACATTATTACTTCAATACACACTTACCATAATGACAACGCACCAAATCGAACAAACTCAATTTCAATAAAATATCCATATAATATATTAAATACAAATTTCGTTTTATTTTATCTTTGGAATAGAATGTGGAACCGTAAAGCGTGCTTAATGTAATGCATTTTGAATGTATATGTACATATTTTACGTGTAATTTTACACATTTTCAATGTTTTTATACACACAAAATATTTACATTTATATGAAATTGATATGTTGCTAAACATTTTTTAAACACATAAATGGGTAAATTATCAGATTTGTTTATATATTTTACTACATACAATATGTGTAAATATTTGAATTTACACACAACATGTATTTTTACCCTAATTATAGTAGGAGAAAAGTTACCTACTATAAATGGAGTAAATTTACAGGAATATTTATTAGAGTGTAAGAACATTAACTACACTCTAAAAAATGCATGTAAATTTACTACTATAAAGTAAGTAAGTTTTCATGTAAAATTGCAGAATGTGCGTAAATTTAAGCACAATATGTTTAACAAAATGAATTACATTCTCTTATATACAAAAATACATACAAAATGTAGTATTTTGAATGTTTTTTCAACATGTTTATAATATAATAAATAGTTTATGTTTAAAATTACATTCATTGTACATAAATATAATTTTTACACACTTTGTGTGTAATTTTACTTTAAACGTCTAACATACAAATTGTCAAAATTTTATTTCTAAAATAATAAAAAGCATTCGTAAATCATTTGTGAAAAAAAAGTTGAAAAAAACGAACACAAATTGCAAAAAATTAAATTTAAATTGTGGGGAAATCATATAAGTGAATGTAAGTAACAACAATTAGCTCTTTGTCCTATTTTAGTTTAAAAGCATAATCGTTTCTACAGCTAACAAATTGGCTGAGAACTATGGGGCCTTCGTTAAAAACAAATAAAGTTTCATTGTAAGTTGAGAACGCTGAATTATCAAAAGGTAACAGGTCTGATGTCATCGTAAGTTCATCCCTGGAGTAAAGGCTTCCAGTTGATACAGCCGTCGCTGAGTCGACAATTTCCAGGGAGAATGACTCGGAGTTTTTCTAAGATTCAATTGTGGAGGGAATGTTATTTGAAGTGGATGATATTGGTTCAAGATGTGTAAGAGGTTAAAACAATATGGATAGTGTATTTTTATCAGGATGATAGAATGCTACTTTCAAGTTTTTATTATAATTCTACCGTCATTGTTGTGAGATGTCCACCTTGTCCACATTATTACTTCACTACACACTTACCATAATGAATCGAACATAACTAAAAACCAACGACTAAATTCGAAGCCGCTGAATTTGGATTCCAAAAAACAATATCTTCACTGTAGTATAATATTTATCTTAATACGTTTTTGTTTAATTTTAATAAAATATCTTTTAATATAACAAAATACAAGACTCTTGTTATTTTATCTTTGGAATAGAATGTGGAACCGTATAGCGTGCTTAATGTAACACATTTTGAATGTATATGTACATATTTTACGTGTAATTTTACACATTTTAAATGTTTTTTTGGTTTGAAATGGTTTGTTGCTAAACATTTTTTAAACATAAAATATGTAAATTATCACATTTGTTTATATATTTGTTTGCATACAATGTGTGTAATTATTTGAATTTACACACAATGTGTATTTTTACACTAATTATAGTAGGAGAAAAGTTACCTACTATAAATGGAGTAAATTTACATATTATTTATTAATTTTATGTATATCAAACAAAAAACTAAAATTTTGTGAAAATGAGCAGTGAATTCGCTCATTTTACTTAAGAATAAATTCGAAAAGAATCAATCGATTTTTATGATTGATATCCTTTTTTGTTCCTATTATATGTGGCTTTGCGACAAAGTAATAACATTTTTTTACCGTTTTCGATTTTCCATGATTTCTTTAAAACAAAAAAAATTATCTATTTTCACGTAAAAAATATATTTTTTGGTTCAATTTGTTATTATAACTCCAAAACTACTGATACATTCCAACTTTCCTAAGTTTATTTTAATAATATCGGACTAACCCTATGGAGAAATATCAACAAAAAAAAAAATAATAGATTTTATAATTTGGTCTATATTGGAACCACAATACATTTTTATAAAGCCTTTAAAATTTCTTCGATTTTGTTGCCTGGTCTAATTTTCAGTATAGAAGTAAATTATATAGAAAAATTTCAGTATAACTTTATATTATATTTTTTTTTTTTTTTTTTAACTTCTGTATAACTGTATTTATTAGCTAATATAAAAATAATAAGATTTTCAATTTTAATACTCAGTTCTTAAGAAACACATAGCTCTTTTTTTATGCCCAGCGGCGATATATACACAGAGAAAACGGATTCGTTGTGTCAAATGAATTTGTTGACAATCGAATGATTCTGTCTTAGTGACCAAATTTTTCAGTTGTGGCTACACAATCTTGGAAGTGGAGACAGAAATGTGGTTGCTTCTTTATCAACTGACTTTCTGTTTATAGTACCGAAAAATTCTATGTGTAGCAACAAATTCGGTTGTTATTACAAATCTGTTTTCTCTGTGTACATATTTCATATGAAGTTTATTTCCTAGAAATCATATCACACCAAAAATCTGTTGAAAATTTGTTAAAAGTATATTTCATAAACTTATTTGAATGAAAATTGTTAACATGCTGCATTGTGTGAACATCAATTGAGAATCATGAAATATTTTTATTTAAGCCATAATGGAAAATATTTGTTTGTTCATATTTCTATTGGTATGTAAATAATTTTCTGTTGTTATTTGAAAATGAACTCTATAAATATGAAGAAATATATATTGCATACATATATGAATTTTGGATACTCTATCTAGATTTTCATTTAAATCAGGAGTTAAAAGTGAGTGTGTTTCCATTTGATATTTGGCCTGTCTGTACTTTAATAGTTAACGAATATTACCAGTGAACAGCAACCATACTGCCTAAGACTAAAAGGTATTTCAATAGTGACTTCCGAACTGTGAAAGCTTATAGCAACCATACTGTTGAAGCTTCATGTGTAGAATTAGCCTTTGTTTATTCAACACATGCAAATGATAAAATAGTTTTATCGTAAAGGGTGTTCTGTTCAGGAAACGCTCCGCTAATTTTCATTAAAACATCATCTTCAGCGATGAGGGCAATTTGTGGATGAACGGGTACGTCAACAAACCAATTTATTGAATTTTGAAACTATACCAATCCATATGAGATCCAAGGGCGTCAAATGCATACCGAAAAATCACCATATTTCTTGGGGTTTTCTTAAGCCGCAGATCTATGTGAATAAACCACAAACTACAGCGGCCCTCAAGGCCAACATAACCCATGGCATTGTTCAAATTCAGCCAGGATCTCACACACACTTTGTTTTATTTAAATTTAAAGATATTTAGCCCTTTATAATCCTCTGTAGTTTCTTTATTTCCTATTAACCAAAGCAAATATTATTCCTACACAGATAACACAGATTCGTGCTAGCAACCGAATGTGTAGCCAATCGAATGACCGTATTTTACAGTTGCGGCTACAAAATTTTAGAAGTTGTAACAGAAGTTTGGTTGCCTCAAACAAAACTCTTCTTTATCAACTAACTTTCTGTTGATAGAACCGACAAATTCTATGTGTGCAACCGAATCATTCGATTGGCAAAAAATTTGGTTGCTACAACGATTCTGTTTTCTCTTTGTATGAAATTTGAATTTTTCACAACATTTTATTTAATATTTCTATTTATGTATCTCGCTTAAAAGAATTTCTGTAAAAATTTCTCAGTAATTTCAAATAATTCACAAACAATAAATGGTTCACAGTAAGATTTTGTATGTGTTGCCTACTCTATGACAACTTTATTATGCTACCCACATCCTTTTTCAGCAGGATAAAAATCCTGTTCATGTCACAAGCACGCACACGCATGCATAAATACACAACAAACAATAAATGAACAGTAAATATTTCCAAAAAAAAAAAAAAAACTACGTATAATGACTGGAGGCAACTACATATTTGTGTTGTTGTTGTGTAAAAACAACAATAAAAGCAACAATCCGAAAATGGAGAGAAATATTTATTCATAATAAATAAATAATTTCAATTGAATAAAGACCGTTTAACGAGCATTTCGTAAATATTTTTTTCATTTTGTATAATTTTATACATACTTATATATATATTTTTGTTTAATGTAAGCATCTGTATGTGTTGAGCCTATTTATTTGTTTTTGTTGCGGACACTGGGTTACAAAATGAACCAAAAAATAATTAAATTCCCTAACTGAATTAGAGTGAGTGAAAATAGCTGCAAAATCTGAAGTAAGTGCCAAAAGCAAGAGTTTTATAAAGCAGTAATTTCTTGAAAGATTTTAAATGTTTCATTGCTTCTATATTGAAGCAATACGTGAAAGTGCTGTTGAAAGTTCAGGAACTTCAATTCGCCGTAGTGTACAAGATCTATGAAGATCAGAGTCTCCATACTTCTAAAGTTCAAACAAACAACGAGATTTCGTTGAATAGATTATTGCGACCTCAAAAAACCATATCCTTTTCATAAACTTTCCATAACCAAATCGCAAAGTGGCTGTCCTATGTCCTCGATAGCCTCTCGAATTCTATCTTTGAGGTCTTGAATCGACGCTGGGCTGTTGGCGTTGACCTTAGCTTTCACGTGGCCCCAAAGGAAGAAGTCGCAAGCTGTTAAATCACAAGATCTCGGTGGCCAAAACAGATCAATGGTTTCGTTGCTTGTGTGGCACGAAGCGCCATCTTGTTGAAAATAAACATTGTCCAGATCAATATCATCCAAAATACGGTGTAATGACGTTTGTGGAATGCCCAATTCCAAAGAACGACGAACAGTGGACAAACCTGAGTTTTCTTCAACACTTTGGGCTACAGTAGGAATATTCTCAGTTGTTCTTGAGCGACGTGCACGGGTTTTATTCTTCACATCACTAACTTCTCCCAACAACTCGAATTTTTCCACCAATTTCTGTATTGTGATCCGACAAGTTGCTTCATGACGACCCCAAAAATGCTTTAGTTTTGCGAACTGCAAGATTTTCACAATTTTTGTAGTGAATTTTAATAATTTCAATTCGTTGTTGAAGCGTGCATCGTTCCATTTTTAGTAATGGCGTAGTTTCTACTTGTCAAATGTCAAAAAATAAAAGCTTCAAAAGTGACAGCTACCGAAATACCGGGTGATTCAAAATAACACCTCTTGTTAAAAAACCCTTTACTTAAATGTTTACAAATTGTGTTACCCTGTTCATAATTAAATGTTAATTCCAAAAAGTGTATTTATTATAATTTCCCTGAAGGAAACCTGGGGACAATTTTCATCAAGCCATTCGCTTTTTCGACTAATTTGGTGACTTTGTCAACGAAGCGTCTATATATTTATATTTGTCTTTTTTAAGACAAAAAATATATAATTTGAAGACAACTCTTCCAACTGTTATGAGTTCGTACCTTTTTTGTTTTTAATTTTTTTAATACAACGTCAAATGTTAACAAAACTTAAGAAAAGTATTAAAAGTGTAGACTATAATGTACTAGTGAGTCTCTGGTTCCAATGTCTGCATATTGTCCCAAAAAAGTACCGAGTCAATAGTCCTATCATCATTAGTAGACTTCCAACGACACGCACATGTTGCACAATGTCTATAGTAAATACCATAAGTCACAAGTATTGGTGACTGTGTCAATAGTAAGTCAGTACAGTTTCACTATTGACAATTCCTGCAGGGTTGTAAACTACATACTAATTACTACATACTAATTAAATTAAACAAATTAAATTAAACGAATTGTCGCCGTGTGTCCATATGGACTCATAAATGAGGTATTGCTAAAAGTACATAGTAAATGCAAACAAATTTTCTTTAAAATAACGGAGCAAATCTACAGGCCCATCAGTGAACAGTGATAGGAAAGAAAACCTCAGCACAGTACAGGCGATATTACGTTTTGATGGATGTGGTCACTATGTTGTACCAATAGAAAATAAAAGACGTTGTGCTTGGGAATACAGCAAATCAGTTGGTCGAACAGAATGTATCAAATGTGCAGAACCTACAAAATGAGCTTTATATTCAACATTAGTCATTAAAGATCTCAAAAATGCATTGAAATGCAATAAAAATTATAATTTTTAATACAAATTGTTTTTAATTAAAACTCTCCATGCTTGTAACCGTGCACTGTGGTTCCAAATCAAAATCTAGGTGGACAAAATTATTTGGCGCTCTTTTTATATAGAATTCCAAAAAAAAAAATGTTTAAAAGATCAATAAAAACTTTTTTTCAAGTTACAGTAGGGTCTAGATAAATAAAAATCAGTAATAAAAAAAATTAAAAAGATACGTTTTCATGTGTTTCTGAAACTAAATTTTTAAAAAGATCTGTATTTATTATATTTCAAGTTACAGTAGGTTCTACTAGATATATAAAAATCAAAAATAAAAAAAAAAAATATTTCTAAAAATCCCATTCCGTAAAAATTTAAAAAAAAAGTATTTCTGAGGGTGCTGGCGGCTACAATTTTTTTACAAAGACATTCCCAGAAGTTTCTTTAAATTATGTATATAGTCATTAAACGGGCTTCGACGGTGTTTTTTTTTTTTTTTTGGCAAGCTATATAATATTCCTAAAAAAATATCAGTATATTTTAGACCTAAGTTTAATGGACGATAACAAGAAAATGCAGAAGCCCATAAATATAATATATACACTTAATAAAAGCCTATATCAATGTTTATCTATGTTTTGAAGTATGAATTTCTATATGGTAAAACAATTGAGATATATGTAATTTCGAGCCATAACCGCCAAAAAGACGTAAGCGCCAAAAACCTAATTTTACAGGGAAAGGTTTTTTTTAAATATCTTTTGTTCAAGTCTAAGTATTACCTTAAAATTGAGTATGTATGCACTGTTACTTCTTGGCTATACATTGCATTTAGTTTATTTCACATATTTCCAAGATAACGGGTATTTATGTCGCTTACGTCTTTTTCGCTGTCATGATGTCTAGCCAATATTTTATGTTAAGGCGGTTACGTCCTTATGATTTTATTAAAAAACAACTTTATGTTATAATTTTTTATATTTTGTTGAAATTCTTTTCGTGTACAAAAATTAAAATTAACGTTTTTAACATTAAATTCATTGGTTAAATTCACATATCCTCTAAAAAAAATTCTTTACACTTATCTTTGTCTCTTATGTGTTTCTGGTAATCTTCCGTTTGCTTTAAGATATTTTGTGCTTCGCTGTCCAAGTTTTTGTAATTTTCACAAGTAACGCATTTGTCTTTTTTAGGCAAGTGAAAGCCGATATGAAAACTATTATTAAAAATATTTCGAAAGACTCTTAAGGATAACAGTGATGAATTCTGCTTATTATTTTGTAAATGTTTAGTATAGCAATCATATAATCCTTTTATATTGCGAAATTCTTGAGGAAGGTACAGCTTGTTACTTTTATTGCGACAATAATGCGAGGGAACTGCTGGCAATTGTTCAATAAATGATTTTAAAAGTGCAACCTTGGACTCGTCCGACTTATTATGAGGCGAACATTTTTTCTTATTTGCACTAAAAATTTTCAAACCACTTGCATTATTTCTAGTCAATCTTAATTTTTTTGTGATATGTGAAGCGTTTTCTTTAATATTATTATCATTATAATGAATAATATAATTATAGGTATATAGCCTTTTGTTACTACCACCTCTTCGTCTTTGGACGGACTTTCGTATGATACACGAAAGCAACCAGTACCCAATACCCCAAAAATGTTCATTGATTGCTAACCGATCGAATGCGGTGAACATATCGCCACAATGATTTTGAAATTTTTTAGTTGCACACGGATTCGGCTGAACACTAGTATCATGTTGTTTCTTATTTTGTAATCTCTTTAGTAACATTCTTGGCTTTTTGTAACCCCTTTTACCCACACATGTCTCTTCTTCAATCTCATTCTCAGATTCTGTAGGTACTGAATCAGAAGATTCCGAAGCAAAACATGTTTGTGAAAATTTTTTTTGCTCAGAAGAATGATTAGAATCAGTATCGCTATATGGAACAAGACCATTTTTGGTTGAAAACTGAAAAAAAGTTTTACAACGCCAAAAAATAATAATTTATCGATATATACATATGTATACATATATATTAATATCAAACAATGCACTTACCACTTGTTGCCACAACTCCATATTGCACAAACACTGGTAAAAATACAAATTTTAATTAAATTTAAATTTTTAATTTGTTGAAACGAATAAAAATACAAATTTTAATTAGTTTTTAATTTTAAGGCGTAAGCGCCACTTCGTTGTCACAAAATATGTATACAAACAATAAATTGTACATACGTCTAAATTGTTTTTGCTGTAAAATCGTAACGGTACATTATACAGCGATGGTTTTTTGTGAGATGATGCGAATGATCGAGTACTATCGATCTTTATCAAAAAACGAAAATCGATAATCATGGCGCTTACGTCTTTTTGGCGGTTATGGCTCGATTTAGTAAAGCAGTAAAATAAAAAAAAATTAACATAAATATGATTCAAAATTTTTTGAACTTCTGGCGCTTCTTTCGAGAAAACGAAATGTACAATTGAAAAAGCCATTTGTATTGGAGGAGAGCAGATTGTCAACTTCCGAAAAAACTTCGTTTTTCTGAAGATACCGATTTTTATAATTTTGTCCACCTAGATTTTGATCCACAGTGTCGTGTAGCAAAATGGACAAACCCCTTTTTCCTTTACTTTGTATATCAGACTGTAAAAAAAAGTTTGGTTTTACAAATAAATTGAACCTAATTATTCTATTTATGAAAGTTTTAATAAGCTCTAAATACCTCCCATAGTAATATTTTAATGATTTTTCCTATTCAACATATCTTAAAAATAATTTCAAAGGTTTTTAATTTTTCAGTCGTGATTGATGCATTCATGATGCTGATCATACATATTCTGGATCGTTATAGATAGCAGAGTCGATATCTGTTGAAATCAACTTTCCAAAGCCCCCCAATAACTTACATACATTGATTGATACATCAATGTATCCGCTATAGTCCAACTTAGGTTGCTATTTAAAATCAAGAAAATCGTTCCATAAATAGCTTTTGTTGTTTTTCTGTTTTTATAATGTACTATGTGTGTAGATACGAACTTAGTACATATATACATTGTATAGTTGTATAAAAATAACCAAAAAAAAAGCTGTCACTAGGTTTCATACAGGAAGCTTGTTTTTTAACAAAAATTTGTATCACTTTGTTTAAAGTTTTTTTTTTCACCAATAATAGTTTTTAATATTTATCTTACAGTATAATACTTGGTAAAGGTATATAAGATTATTTCACGAATATAGAACTCTTACTTATGTTTAACAAACTGAGCTATCTTTCACTTAAACTCATGATCAAATGACAATTTTGTGGTACCTGTTTTAAGTAGAGCAATCTAAATTTATAGCCAACCCAAAGGCAGAAAATTTTAACACAAAGTTCTTGATATACAGTTACGGCAAAAAAGCCAAACATTTGTTAAATATATTGGTTTAAATCTAAACTTTTTAATTCATTACGATACGGGTAGCGAGTTTCTAAAGAATATTTATAGAAATTTCTTCTATGCATATAAGTATAAATATTATTTGAAAGCCTTATGGATTTTCTATTCAAATCGTTTTATGAAATTCCTAAATGTTTGAGGAAAAATTTCCCAAATTTCAATAAAACCAAAATAATAAATTCCTCAACCAAGTCTATCACCTACATTTAGACACTTAGAAAGCTATCTTTCTATTTAGTCACTTAGCAAGTAATTATTTTCCGCTTGTAGCACAGTGATATTAATGAAATGTTCATATGAATATTTTTGTTTTAGTATTGAAATATTTTTTATACTTTAACTGAAAAAACAAGTGAAATATATATATTTTTTTTAATTTTATATTTATTTTTAAAACAGAATAAAATTATGTGGAAAAAAATAATCTGTTAAATTTAAAAAAAAAACCATTGCATTTATATCTTAATTTATTCATAGTTTATTTATAAGACTTTTTTATATACAGTTTTATTTATTGATTTTGCTTTAAATTGCAAATAAATCTCCTAACTCATTTAAAATACATTTAATTTAATGTTTTTATTTATTTATTATAAAAATTCCTTAACCCCAGGTATTGAAATTAAAATCTCGTTTTGTTGTTTTTTTTTTTTTAATTAAACATTATTTGAAATGATACAAATATAAATCAATTTTATGTTCTACCCACAAAATGATGTTGTAAATATTTGTTGGAGTGAAAATAAATGAATTATTTCCATATTATTTATTTTGCAAGTAGAACGGAAATTGAAAAAAATGAACATGAACGGGGAAAAAACTTAATTTTATAATTATTTAGATAAACATATAGTTAATAAAGTGAATTCATTATGATTTGATTAATGTACCCTACATTTTGAAGTTGTAAATATTATTTTATTTAACTAAATATACCATAACAGCATTAAAAACTATTTGTTTCAAAAATTCATTAGCATTTTATAATAAACTAGCTTTACTTGGAACTGACCCCCTTAATTTTTAGAATAACAGAACACTGGCATCAACTTAATTTACACAAAGTTTAAAGAGGCTCACAATTACACCCAATTTTATATCTTTTATGTACAATGGTAACAATATAACTCCATTAAAACATTACTTTAACAATTATATATCCATACACAGAGAAAACAGATTCGTAGTAGCAACCGAATTGGTTGCCAATCAAATGATTCGGTTGCAAATATAGAATTTTTCGACTCTAGCAACAGAAAGTCAGTTAATAAAGAAGAATTTCGTTTGAAGCAACCACATTTTTGTCTTCCCTACCAAAATTGTGTAGCCACAACTGTAAAATTCGATCACTAAGGTAGAATCATTCGATTGGCAACAAATTCGGTTGCTATCACGAATTTGTTTTCTCTGTGTTTATTCAATAATAACTATTTTATTTACAAGCCGATCCCGCCCTATTCAGCCAAACATAAAATATAACAAATTGATTTAGACAATTTTTTTTTTTTTTTAACAGACACAAAGTTTTGCATGTCTGCTGATACACCCAGAGTCTCTGGCGGCAATCGAACCTGCAACCCCCAGATTGATAGTCCAGCACACAATCGTGTAGTCTATCGGGACACCCAAATAATGGAAATCCTACACCCACTGCTCCGATATCGTCGATTTTAGGATATACTTCGTAAAGACTTTCACAATTATTGTTCTCCAAATATTCGAAAATAACTAATATAAACCAACACATTTTCATCCAACTACGTACCATGGTAATGAAATAAATCCTTCAAAGTTTTACAGCTTTCTCTAATACATTTTTAGGCAAATTCCATAATATTATAAAAAAATGTTTCGGACAAAGTTTGAAGAATCTCCCTATTTTAGTTATCCAAATATTTAAAATTGTCTATGTACTTTGTATGAGATGGTCCAAACCCACTGTTCCGATCCCAACCATTTTTAAGTTTAAATACTTTTACAGTTAAAGTTCTCCAGATATTCGAAATTAATGATTTACTTTCTTTGCTATTCGATTAGTGAGGTGCAACTATACCGACCATTCTTAGACTTTATATGTAAAATTATAAGAAAGCTATTCGTTTGAAAAATCTTGCAATCTCTAGATGTTTAGAAATAACTATTTACTTTGTTTGGTAAGTGGCTCACCCGCTATTTCGATCCGTCCCATTTTTGGTTAGACTTCATGCACTGATAAATAAATTGTTTCGTAAAAAGTTTGGAGACTATCACAATTATAGTTCTGCAGATATTGGTAAATACTATTTATTTTTCATGAGGAATGCCACGCCCACTAATCCGCTCCCGCACTTTTCTAGCTAGACTATGTAAAATTATAAGATGGCTATTCCGACAAAGTTTGAAGAATCCCTTAATTATACTTCTCAAAATATTTAGAAATAACTATTTAATTTGTATGGGAGGTGACTCATCGCCTATTCCGATCCCTCCTAGTTTTGGTTAAACTTCATGCAGTGATAAGAAATTAATTCATATGAAGATTGAAGACTTTCACAATTATAGTACTCCAGATATTTGAAAATAACTATTTACTTTGTATGATAGGTACCACGCCCACTATTATAGCTGTGATAAGAAAGTTTGAAGATTGTCACAAT